>JAMKCH010074393.1:0-16642 GCA_023653785.1 Ophioderma brevispina | reverse complement strand
TTAGAAATTCCTTCAAATATCAAAACATGGTCAATTCGCACTTGCATTGGAGTTCTAAAAAATAGTGTCACCAAGGAATAGCACACTACTAGGCCCTAGTTTCAGCAGGGGATGGCGGCCAAGAAATCCCAATTTCAGACGTCCGCCATTGGTTTTAACACGTAAAAGCCGAAATCTTTATGAAAATCTGATTTTTTTCATATGTTGTCAAGGAATATGTTTCTTATTCCAAAACCATGGAGCTGAAGACATCAACTCCACTGGAAGGGTTATTCGATGTTTTTGTATTAATACGAATGAGGACGGGGTCGACGTGGTCATGGGAATACCCATGACCGAACCACATCAAAGCACCAAATTGGGTTTTGGTTTGCACCCGTATTGCTGTAATTTCTTTTGAAATTTTTTTTTTGGTGATTTGCTATAGATGAGGAAGCTTGGCGCCACCGCCTGTTTCAAAGTTTCCATCAGCCTCCTTTTCATGCATTTAATACAATATCTTAAATTCACATACCACTAGCAATTCACAGACGAGAACCTTTAGGCAATGATATGTCATAGTCTACTAAGGTGGACAATGGACCAGCCGAAGTTTAGAGGTAACACTTACAAACTGTTGCATATGTATTTTCTTGCATTTCAATTGTAAAAATTCTAAGAGCCCATTGGAATAAAACAGTCTGGAGTGGTTATTATAAAATTACTTGTTGTTTTAGGCTTATTCATTTTCAATTTTCAGGTTAGTGTTAACACATGTAAAAGCATATCTCACCATTTTAAAAATTGAAAGCGGCACTGGCACTTTTCACAAAATGTGAAATTTCTTTAATTGATAGTCCTAGGCCATTGGAAGACTAGAGATCAATTTTACACAAGTTCAAGTTCAATTTTATTTTATTTCAGCAAATGAACAAGAGAAAATACAGATTGACATTCATTAACACTTCTAGGACTAACCGACAGACAGAAACCCTGGAGGGCTTATTTACCGTCGTTAGCCCTTGTTAACTACATAATAATATGTACAAGAAAAGTTTGGATCATCATATACATAAATACTATGCCTCGATAGAGGGCAAAAAGTTGCACTCATTCCCCGCACCCGCCACTGTCATCACGAAATATACTTTATCAAAAATCACTATATGGGGCAGGTCAGCGAAGAGTTATAATGTCAACCATGCCCGAACACGAAATGACAAGAAAATTAGACTTGAGGGCGATGCCTAAAAATCTAATACAGATGAAACATAGCGAGATTAAGAAGTATTGATTAACCAAGAACATAACGACAACAGCAACAGAAAAAAAATGGAAGAAACAAAGGGGATATAATCTGATACCCATGATTATCGATTTTGCTCACCATGGAATAGCACTGGGATATGAGAGTAAGAGAACAAGAAGATGATGAGGGTAAAAAGTGAAGAGAGCTGAGGTCGAGGGGTGAAAGGTAAGGATTTAGAACATGAAGGAAAGATTTATTTCCTTATAAGGTCATGATGGTATTGTTTAAGATGTGATTTGAAAAAGTTTTTTTGTTATCAATTGATATGATTGTAATTTGGAAAAGTTCATTCCAAGTTTTTGCACCGTGGTACTGATATTTTTTTTCCTTAGTAGATTTTTGGTAGAGAAGTGACATTGACCAGCTTGCTATATCAATATTAGCATAATCAAACCGGCACTTTTGCCTGGTTTTAACAAGTTACGGGTTTGTGTAATTCATCAACAGAAACTGGGTGGAGAAAAATGGAGTTTTGTATGCTATTATTTAGATGGTGATGGAATGGTTTTTTAGGTGGAAGGATCTTTGTAGCCAGATTTTTACCAAATGTTGTAAAGTAATTATTGAAAGTGCGGGTGATATCACAAAGGATAGTTATTTTGATTTTTATTATAATAAAGTGTTTGGGAGATTGTTACCCTTTGGTTTTCTACCTACTATGAATTTATTAAGAAATTTCAAGTTTGATTTAAAGTTATGTTTTGAGTTATTTAACTGTTTCATATTATGTGTCTTCTTTGCTATACGATAGTTGTAAAAATAAAAATAACACACTCAAACAGATAGGGTGTTAATAAGAGGCTAAAAGCATCCCGGTAATTTTTAGCTACTTTAAAAGTTTTCCCCTAACTCAGATCACCAAATGTTTATATTACATGAAATATCAAATAGACTCGTACTCATTGATATTAAAACCACGAGGTGCACAAGACCGGTCCCAAACAGGGGGGGTGCATGCCTGGGAAAATGCACTACAGAGTGTTTTTCTTGTGTTAAACACCATCATTTCAAGGTGAGGGCTAATGTATATACAAGCTTTACAACATGCAAAAATATCAGCTTTTGAACAAAATCTTGAGAGGCGCACTAATTTTTCAAATGTGCCAGTGTCGCTTAAAGTTTTGACACAAAATTGGAAGCTACCCTATATGCATGTGCCCCATCGTCTCTTAATATTTGCAAAACATTTTGCCCTAAAAACATATTCTCAATAATTGTAACTAATTTGTTTAACAACTTTCACTTTCGTTCATGTAAATCATTGGTAATGGCTTTAGCTGTCAGGATTAGTTTGAGCTCTGTGAGCTGATCTGGGGCTTTGTGTATCCACGATACAGACGCTCCTAACATGGCCCGATTTGAGACTGGGTTGACTTGTGAACAGTCAAGGATTTCACCCTACTTTTAATTCCGAAAATGCTATTATCATCACCTATCAGTTGTACTCTTCTCTGTACACGGGGATGGTTACCGTCCCTCCGAAGGACGGCATCTTCATATTTATTTGCCCAAATCCATGGGCACAAGGGTAGAGAGCAGTATGCTGTATTT
This sequence comes from Ophioderma brevispina, assembly GCA_023653785.1. Lineage (NCBI taxonomy): Eukaryota > Metazoa > Echinodermata > Ophiuroidea > Amphilepidida > Ophiodermatidae > Ophioderma > Ophioderma brevispina. Next base: position 13,803 of record JAMKCH010074393.1, on the reverse strand, counting down.
AATCATAGCTGGTATACAGATCCATCATAGTTTAATATCCAAATAATCCAACCATGTGTCCCCATCGGTATTTGAACCCGGTGAGTTTGCATCCACAGGCAAGCATTCTAACCACTATGCTCTTGCACATTCTTTTCACATGAATGGAAAATCAAATGCAGTGATCTCTAAAAGATTTTTTATAAACCTACTTTGAAGTATTCTTTGATCAGCAAATTGGAGGTCACCAACCCCATTAACTAACGACTATCCATGTGCAATAGAACCAATTTTAAATTGGTCATTAAAAGACAAAATCCTGCATAATAATTACATGGGGCATAGTAAGTATACACTCAGCATTTTAAAGCACCATGCCTTATCGTGTATTCTTGCTCCAGGTTGAAGGGACGGGCAGCTTGTTGCCAAACCCAAGATTGTACATGTTGGACCACTATGCAAGTGTTTCTTTGCCTCTAACTAAACAACTCCCTAGAGGGACATAAGACTGAAAAAATATTCAGGCATAAATGAATTGGAGGAAGACCCTTACGAAATCACTCCACAAATTTGAAAACAATTTTGAAATGTTTACATTCGTAAAAACATAAAAACAGCCAGAGTTTTGTGGCAGTTCGTGGCAGATCCTGCAACGGAATACACAAAGTTGTTGACAAGCCCTGCCATAATTACAAGTGGATGTAACATGTGTTTAATGAACAAAACCCAAAAGCATCAGACCAAGGAATGCAGACGTTGTACTTCAGGCTTGATCTGGCAAGTGAAAGTTTGATTAGCCAGGATAGCACATATACAATAGCTATATGGTCTGTGAGCTGATTACTGCATGCTTTTCAGTTGTAAATGCTGGCAGTAATTCGATCATCCTTGGGACTGCAGCCTCCTTGGTTTAAAATGGAGCTTACAAGGACAATATATTATTTCCTTTTCCCCCTTTTTTTACAAAAGGTACACACCCAATTTTGTTTGCCGTCAACATTTGTTGCAAGTGATTTCAGTAAGGGCTCATTTCATTTTGTCATTGTGTTGCTTTAACCTACTCTGTCACATCTTTGAGGTGACTTAATTTAATTTGTTAACTGTACATTTAGAACTTAGGCCTAACAAAAATAACTGTTCGGATGATGTAGCAGGGTAAAACAAGAATTATGTTTTAGATAATTAATATTGCCCTCCAACAACTACGTTTGAAATTGGAGCAACAAGTATCCATAGATAAATTAGTCACATTACAGAACCAAAATCATATTTTATGCAAATGATCTCATGAATAGTCATAACCTGTCATAAAGTATACAGCACTAGATCTCATCATGTGCCATCACTCTACCAAGTTTTAAGTTCATTGGCTATTTGGTTTAGATGGGAGAGCAGATTAATAATTTATCTTCTACCCATCCACCCATCGCCACCTTCCCATATAGACATCTAAAGTAGAAGCCACCATTCCTTTTACAAAATAAGCATATTTTAAGCGTGTAGTGCGTTCCGCTAGCGTAACAAGCACTGGCCGGTGTGTGCTCCTTGACAACAATCGCCGATGCTGAATGGCTCAATCGTGCGCGATCAGTGCATAATCTGCATAGCACTGGGCCCCAGAAGTGGCATGAGGAGCGGACTACGTGTTAAAGTAATTGTGGCTTAGACTTTAGTCACCTAACCAACCATCCATTTAGACCACTCAATAGCCCTTTATAACATGTTATGGGACCAAAATTACAGTACTTTTTGTCTTTGTTTTGGTTAAGAAATGTGTAATTTGAAGTTGGTGTGAATGATCAGCTTTCAAAATACACTTTTTAGGAAATATACTTCAGGGGTAACAGAGTTAGCTGAGGGGAAATTTTGTTGAGCGAGAGAGGGGGGAACATTAACATTTTCATCCAAGGAAAGGGGGCATGGACATTTAAATGGGGAAATCTCACAAAGTTACAGAAGAATGTGACTTTTTAATGGAAGTAAAGTACACATTTTTTTCTGAAAAAAAAGTTGAATTCCCCCATTCCCCTACTGGTGTAAATAATGAACGCACTAACTAAAAATTATAATGGATTCACCTGCCTATGATTTTGAATTGTCTGTCTTTTAAAAATTGGAGTAATGGATTATTTGTGGGGGGCTTTGTTTAAAACTCCTATCATGGATTTTAAAAATATTTGAAATTTGCAGGAATAGCTTCAAAGTGAAGGGTAAGTCTGTACTATTCTCATAAGTTACCTTTTCCAGCTGTAGAATTGACATCTTGGAATTGATCCAAGATACGATTCTCCATTCAATTACGTGTTGTAGTAAGTGTCCGAACGGACAGTAATGACTAAAATCTCCGATTCTGTCCTTATATAGGTTGCTTCTGGTCTTATCATTTGCAGGGTATGTTAGGCTACCTTTACTTGTTACATACATGCAAAAATCTGATTTTTGATGATTTTTTTCGATTTGCTGATTTAGCAAATCACTGATAGTGTCTTTAAAGTCAGTATGTATTGAGTCAATCCCACAATGCATCAGTTTTAGGAAATTTGACCCCATTTTAGCCCACAAAGCATTAGTACTTAAGAAATATCTTATGGTTTCAAACTTCTTGAGCACTTTTTATCCCTACGTACTGACATGTGTTTTGTACAGTACAATATAATTATGCACATTGCAATGCATTATGGGATTGGTTCAAAATGCCCTCTGGTTTTAAGTGTTGCATTTTGATGGGGGGACATACTGCAAATACTACAACAATTGACACAGCATTTCAAGTTGCAAGAATAAGGAAAAGTAGGACGATTCTGTTGTGACAATGTGTCAAAGTGATGCCAAGCACAGGGATGTAAAAGAAACTTAAAGCGGCACTGGCACATTTTCACAAAATATGAAATTTCTTCAATTTGCTCTCAAATGATAGTCTAGGCCATTGGAAGAACAAAGATATATTTTACACATTAAAATAACATACCCCAAAACTGATAGGGACATTGATATGAGGATAGAAGACATCCAGGTAATTTGTAGGCCAATTTTAGTTTTCCATAACTTTAATCAAAAGTGTGTATATTACATGACTATTTTTGACTCGTACTCACTGATATAAAACCAACAAAGGTATAACCGATCAAAACCAGTGGCCATAGGCGTGGGAAAAAATGCATACGCGTGTGCGTGTCTTGTGTTAAACGCCCATATTTTTGTCGTCTGCTGAATTAAACGTACGCAGGCGACGTTAAATGTATAAACTCCTCGTTTAATATAAGGAAGCTGATTTGTCTTACTCATTTTCGGGTGAGGGGATTTCAGTATATAAGCCTACAACCATGCAAACAACTATCGATTTTGAAAAATCTGAGGGACGCAAATGATTTCAAATGTGCCAGTTCTCTTTAAGTAACAACTGTATTATGAGAAGTCCTTATGATCACGAGGCCAAACTTAGTATTGGCACCACAAAGTAATAGAAGCAGGGAGGGGAGAAAGAAGGAATATGGGGAAAAATGGTAACGAGGGAAAGGGAGGGGAGAAGGGATATGACGGGGGGGGGGGGGGGGGTTTCTAATTAACCTGCTCCCAAGTATGTTGGATTGTACACTTGGGAAAAATTGCCCCATCTCCCTGCTGATTCAAACTTTAATATTGACTGTCAAAATGACTTCAGACTGGGTTGTGTGTTCTTTGGATTATTGAGGGTAAGCAAATAATTTGAACTTTCAACCCTATAACACATAAATCAGTGGCTATGAGATGAGATGGCTACCAATGGACCTGCAGTCATTGGTAGCCAGTTCAAAAGCAAAAATAGTACCAATCAGTGATTTTTTTCTGCAGCAACTTGACATCTGCCTTCAAAATTATACATAACGTTGAAATCGCTACATGATTTGAATACAATGGGGTGAGTGAAAAAGTTCTCAAAATGAAAGCATTTAACAGCTATAATATTGTGGTGAATCAACGTCTTTCAGATCATTTACAATAATCCCCCAGGTACCCCTTTTACAACACCTTACTGTCCCCTTACCAAATGCTCTACTATTCCCATTTCAATGCCTACCCCTTATACCTCCCAACCAACCATGGTCCTTAACAACACACCATTTCCCATTCCCAACAACCCCATTCCAACAACCCATTCTTAACAACCCCAGGTTCCCCTTCCCAACACCCTACCTCCACATCCCAAACCCTACTTACCAATCCGAAACACCCGACCTCCCCATTCCCAAACACCCACAGCCCATTCCCAACCACCCTGCCTCCCCATCCCAACACCCGACCGCCCCATCCGAACAAACACCCCACCGCCCCAGGCCAAAACCCGACAGCCCCAGGCCCACCAAACGACCTCCACATGCCAACACCGCTACAGCCCTACATTCCGAACACCCTACCGCCCAGCCCAACAACAGGCCTCCCATGCCAAACACAGGCCTGCACATTTCCAACACCCCACTACCCATCCCAACACATACCTCCCCATCCAACACCTACCGCCCAAGGCCCAACACCTAGACACGCCCCAGGGCCAAACCACCGACCTGCACCAGCCCAACACCCTACGACACTCGAAGGCCACAACACCCACACCCCAGGCCCAACACACCAACCGCCCAGGCACAACACCCTACTCCCCATTCCCCAAACCAACCTTCCCCATTCCCAACACCCACCTCCCCATTCCCAACACCACACCTCCATTCCCCAACACCCCACTCCATTCCCAACTAACCAACCTTCCCCATTCCCAACACACCAACTCCCCCATTCCCAACAACCCCCTCACATGCCCAACCACCCGACTCCCCATTCCAAACACCCGCAATCCCCTTCCCACCACCTACCTCCCCCTTCCCAAAAACCTACACCCTCATCCCAAACACCCCACCCCCCATTACCAAACCATGCATGCACCCTTTCCAACACCCGCCCCCCCTTCCAAACACCCTACCCCCCATTCCCAACACCCGACCTCCCCATTCCCAACCACCCGCCTCCCCAGGCCAACACCCCGCTCCATTCCCAACACCTACCTCCAATTCCCAAAACACCTACCCTCCCCCTTCCACCACCCGCCGCACAGGCACAACACCCTACCGCCAAAGGCCAAACACCCTCCGCGCGCAAGGCCCAACAATCCCCATCCACACCAGCCCAACACCCCACCGCCCTATGCTACAACACCCCACGCCCACCCAACACACACCGCCCCAGGCCCAAACACCCCACCGCCCCATGCCCAACACCCCACTGCCCAGGCCCAAACACCCCACCGTCCCAGGCCCAAACACCCCCGACCCAGGCCAAACACCACAGCCCCAGCCCAACACCAGACGCCCAGGACAAAACACCTCGACCGCCCCATCCCAACACCCGACCGACCCAGGCCCAACACCCTACCGCCCCAGCCCAACACCCCGACCGCCTCCATCAACACCCCACCTCCCCAGCCCAACACCCCACGCCCCAGGTCCAACACCCCAACGCCCCATTCCCAAACCCCACCGTCCCCCATCCAAACACCCGACCGTACCCATGCAACAACCCTACCTCCCCATCCAACACCCTACCATCCCTCCCAACACCTACTCCCCATTCCAACACCCGACCTCCCCATTCCCAAAAAACCCGACCTCCCCAGTCCAAACACCCTAACTCCCCATCCCACACCCCACTCCCCCTTCCAAAACCCTAACCTCCCCATTACAAACACCTAAATTCTATTTTGCTCACCCCATTCCTTTTTTACAGGAATTTGATTTGAAACTGTGCAAACACCACAATAATTTTAGATGGCGGTAAATCCTTGGGCAGGCATCAAACAATTGGGGCACCGCGGTACTATCCAAACATCAATCTTGCCGTAATTTTACAAGCGTGCTCAGAAGGTTTCATTCCTTGACAACCTATCTACATTCGTAGATTAATTCAGGTGCAGAAGGTGGCTTTGTAATGCTAGTTTTAGGCACCCAGGTTTCGCCAACTAAAAGAGTTTTCGTAAAAAACTATCATGAACAATAACATGGCGCGGATGGCGCTACATCATAGGGACCAATTTTGGCTATTCCCTTCCTTAGTTCTGCGATGCTTACAAATACCATCCATGAAATAGACTTATTCTTCCAGTGTTGACTTATGTTGCGTTTCTGCTACTACGGGTCTGTTGTTGCAATATTGTTGCTAATCTCTGTAGCGATGTGATCTTTTGTTAGAGCGCCCATGATAAATGCCAGTATTATATTATTATTATAGCCAACTAAACACCCGGAGCATAACACGTATAGAATGCACGCCACAGGGTCGTGGATTATCAGCGAAACACGTAATGTGTTCTCTACTTCTAAAGCTCCAAAATGGCTCCAAAACAGCCAAAATCCGTACCCTAACTTAAGAAACATTGCTTTGTAACTTTTATGGGCCAACACCCCACCCCTCTATGTTGTAACTTTCCTCCCACCATCCTTTCCCAAATATCCCTCCCCCTTCCTGTCCTCTTTCTCTTTCTCCCCCGCATCCCTCCCCACCCCCCCCATCCCTTCCCCCTATCACTTCTCCCCCTCCCTCCCTTTCTCACCCTCCTCATCCTACCCATACGCCACCCTTCCTTACTCCCCACCCCTCTAACTTCTTTTTCTTATCTCTTCGCCTCCCCAATGAAAACGTTATACCAACCCTTCGCCCCCCCCTTCCCCCCCCCCCACCACTCCCCCCCCCCTTAACCCACATTCCCATTCCCATCCTCCGTCCCTCCCCCTCCCCTCCCCTCCCGCCTCCTCCCCCACCTACCCCACCCCCAACCTCCCCTTACCCACCCCACCCTCCCTCCCTTAACCTACCTCCGTCTCCCCTCTCCACCTCCGCCCCTACTTTTCCCCTCACTTCCTACACCCCTCTATCTCACCTCCCATCTCTCATCAACCCTCCCTCCGCCCCTCCCCCCCTACCGTCTCCCCCCCCCTTCCCCCCCCACTGTCCTTTTCGCCCCCCCCCTCTTCCTCCGCCATTCTCATTTCCGTGCCCCCAAACATCCCTTTCTCCTAGCTCCCCCCCCCCCACTCCGCCACTCCTTGCGACCCTCACCCGCCTCTTCGCCTTCCACCCTCCCCCTTAGTTCCCAGAACACCACCCCCCCTCACCCGTCCTTCTTTTCCTCCCTCCTTGTATTTCCCCCCCTCTTCCCTTTTTTTTTTTCCCCCCCTTTTCCTCCCTTTGCTGAAGTTAGGGGTCTGATTTGCGCTGTTTGGAAACCCCATTTTGGAGCTTTAGAGTAGAGAAAAAATTACGTGTAACCTCTTTGCTGAGAATTCCACGACCATGTTGGCGGGCATTCGATAGTCGTGTGATGTCCGTTCGTGGGCATTAGATACAATCATCTCTGGCATTTACTGGCTCCCTACTAAAGATCACCCCGCCGCTCCACAGGAGCTTGTCAACCCACTTGCCACCCCCGGGCCACTGCGGCGACACGCACACCAGGTCACCAATCACCTGGACCGCCCTCTTATCGTGGGGATGGGTATTGGTAACATGTCCCGACGCCACGTAAGGGCAATCTCCACACATTTCTCTAGTGGCGGCCCATCTGCCCTTTTACTTGTTCATCGATCGCTTTTTACGACCACGGTCTTGTGGCCCCCCGTAACCTTTGGTTGTCCTCTCCCTGGGCTTCCCCCTGCACCTTCCACTGACCTCCTCCCTTACCTACCCCGTTGGCTCGGCTTTCCTCCTTGGTCAACTCCTATCGAGGCGCTCTTGTTCCAATGGCGGGCCCCCCACAACGCTTTGCCTTTTTATACACCCCCCTGGCCCCCAATTTTGCCGCGCCCGATTCCTTCTTTACCCGCCTTCCAATTTTGCGCGGCCCCTCCCTTTAAGGGGCACCTCCCTACCTCTGAGGCATCCCCCCTCTGGGGCCATTTTATGGTTTGTTGTTGAGAGATTCAAAATCTGGCATCCAAAAGAGGATAGCCCCTTTTTACTTTTAAAGGATTGGGTTGGTAAAAAAATGCCATATCTGTTATCTGGGACCCAGTTTTCGGGGGGGTCCGCAATCCGACCAAAGAAGTATACAATATTTTTTAAAGGGACACTATCAGTGATTTGCTTAAATCAGCCAAATTCGAAACACAACTAAAGATCATCAAACAATCCGATTCTTTGCATGTATGTACAATTACCGGATCCTAACACTACCCGAAATGATAAGACCGAAGCAGCCTAATTACCGGACCAGAATCGGAGCTTGCAGTCATTTGACTGTCCGAACGGGACACTTATACAACAGAATGAAGGGAAGAAACGAATGTATCCTTGAACACTGCCGGTTTTCTTCCTTCGTCAATTCTACAGCTGGAAAAAGGACTTATGAGAATCCCTACCAGATTACCTTTCCATTAGAAGCTATTCCTGGCAAATATTCAAAAGATTTTTCCAAAAAAGACTCTAATGCTAGGTCTTTAAGGCCATTTCTTGTTAATGAGAGGTCACAATGCACGGAATTTCTACCAGTAAATATAAGATATTGGTAAGTGATAAGTGAGTTACAGCCTATGAAAAAGACTCCTAAATTTTGCATTTCGCAGTTATAAGAGGTGATTGTGTATGTCAATGAGACTGAAGCACTGCCATCAGTAAAGCACGTAGCATGTCCCCCACATTACTACGTTGGAACATTCCCCAAAGCCCAAACCGAGCCAGAGTCTGTCTACCCCCCCCCTTGATTGTTACGGGTAAAAAAGTACATGGGCTGCCCAGTCTTAGGATAGTGTAAACGACAGCAAATTCAATGAAGTATTGGTCCCCACTTTCTCGTCAACAAGCTCTGAGGCCTGATCGGTTAAAGGCAGCACACTTATGTGATAAGGTATCTTTTGGTGTAAGCATATACATAACCGTCTAGTACTTGCTGATCACTGTCCCATCCCCCTATCACTTTCCCGCTTCTTTTCCCCCCCTTTCCTCCCCCTTTTTTGACCCCTCCTTTATATATGTTACTATCACTCTTTGTCTCGTCCTTGTCCCCACTTTCTCTAATTTTATTTTTTCCCTTTACCCTTTTTCTTTTTTTTCCCTCCACTTTTTTTCGGGGGTAGGGGGGGTCATGGGCATAAAAAGTTATCATCTTGGGGTGGGTGTTTGTTTTTGGGCACTAATTGATCAAAAAGTCTTACAACAGAAATTTTCTCTGAAGTAAGTTAGGTTAGGGTCTGAATTTGGCTGTTTGGAACCATTTTGGAGCTTTGAAGTAGAGGTCTCCACAGAGGACAAGAAGAAAAAGTTAAGTTGGGCAGAGGCTGAGGAAACACGTACCTGTGGGTTGGAGTAGAGTTTGGATGGCCAGCGTAGGCGTGCAATAAAAATATATAATACATGAGGATGCGATCCAAACGACATGTTAAAACCTGCAGGATGTGACCAAACCCCAGGTCTACCCCCCCTCTTCCTCTCCCTCGTCCCCCTTTCTCCCCCCCCCTTTTTTCCTCCCCCCCCCCCTCTCCTATTTCACCCCCTTGTTTCCCCTTTGCTCACCTTCCTTTCTCTATCCCCCTTTTTTCTCCCCTCGCGCCCCCCGCCCCTCCATCCCACTCACCCCCTTATTCACGGCCCCAAACAACCACCCTACCACTACCAAATTCTTTTCCATATGATAAGAAATGTGTAGCCCGATAAAATAAAAAAAATTATGAAATTGAGAACCAAATTCTCGCCCATCATTGTTATTCCCCTAATACTAGCATGAGGGTCAAAAAGTAGAGAAATGGAGATAATTGTGTGGAGAAGAGTATTGAGTGGAGGGGTAGCAAGGATCCTCGATCATGTGAATCGAAGCGGTATGATTATGTCTTCCACAAAGATACCTTTCCAACTTGTTGCATGCCTTCACAAGTATCAGCCTCAGACTTATTTACGAACGAAAGTGGTGACATATTACATGTAAAATTTCGCAGTTTACACTTCACTACACTGTGCAGTGTCCTTTTTTGACGTAAAATCAGGGTGGTTAGGACATGATCTGCTCGATTTTGGCTTTGGAATTTCACAACGGTAATGTGGGGAAGGCTACAGGCATTTACTATGGCAGTCTCGGTGCCAGTGATATTACAAAATCAACCGAGGTGAATGCAAACATGCAAAATTAGGATTTTCAATAGGCTGTAAACTCACTTATAAACTTACCTAATATGCTTATTATTATACTGGTAGAAAGTTCCTGCAGTGTGAATACCTCATTAACAAGAAAATGGCCATTAAAAGACCCAATCTCCGTGATTTGAAAACATATTTGAAATTTGCAGAATAGCTCAGGGAAGGATAAGTCGTGTAGGATCTCATAAGTTACTGTTCAAGCTGTAGAATTTGACAGAAGGAAGAAAACGGCAGTGTCCAAGATACGATTATCATATATACGGTGTGTAGTAAGTGTCGTTCGGACAGGAATTGACTCAAATCCCGATTCTGGTCCTTAGTAGGCTGCATTCCGGTCTTAATCATTTGCAGGGTATGTGGATACCTGTACTTGTTACAACATGCAAAATCTGATTTTTGTGATTTTCGTTTTTTTCGATTTGCTGATGTAGGCAAATCACTGATAGTGGTCTTAAAAAAATATGTATTACTTACGGAAGTCTGACCCCACGAGCTTGGACCCAGATGAAAGATATTGAATTTTTTCCACACAAACTAACTTTAATAAAAGTAAAGGGCGCTATCACATTTTGATGCCGATTTGAATTCTACACAAAAAAAATCCCAGATAGTGATTCTCAAAGTTAGGGAGGGTGCCTTACAAGAAGTTTTGGCCCCTCAAAATTTAGAGTCGGGAAATCCTCTGGCAGGCAACCATTGGGAACGGTTTACTATCAAAAATTCACATCTCTTTTGCCGTTAAATTTTAACAAGAGTGCCTCAAATGTTTTCATTCCTTGAATATCCTTCTACATTTCTGTAAGATTAATTTCATGTGAGAAGGTGCTTTGTAATGCAGTTTTAGGCACTCCAGGTTTCGCCAACAGAAACAGATTTTTCGTAAAAAACTATCATGAACAATAACATGCGCGGATGGCGCTACATCATAGGGACCAATTTTGGCTATTCCCTTCCTTAGTTCTGCGATGCTTACAAATACCATCCATGAAATAGACTTATTTCTTCCAGTGTTGATTATGTTGCCGTTTCTGTTTCTCACGTGTCTGTTGTTGCAATATTTTTGCCAATCTCTGTTAGGCGCTGTGATCTTTTGTAGAGCGCCATATAAATGCCAGTTATTATTATTATTATTATGCCCACTAACCGGAGCATAACACGATATAGAATGCACGCCACATGGTCGTGGATTCTCAGCAAACACTTAATTTTTCTCTACTTATAAAGCACACAAAAATGGCGACTCCAAACAGCCAAATCAGACCCTAACTTCAGAAAATTGCTTTGTAACTTTTATGCCCAAAACCACCCCTATTGTAACTTTTATGCCCAAAACCACCCCTACCCACTACCAAAATTTCTTTGCCATATGATAAGAAATGTAGCCCCGATAAAAAAAAAATTATGAAATTGAGACCCAATTCTCGCCATAATGCTATACCCTAATACTAGCATGAGGGTCAAAAAGTAGAGAAATGGAGATATTGTGTGGAGAAGAGTATTGAGTTGAATTGGGTATGCAAGTGATCCTCGATCCATGTAGAACGAAGCGGTATTGATATGTCTTCCACAAAGATACCTTTCCAACTTGTTGCATGCCTTCACAAGTATCAGCCTCAGACTTATTTACGAAAGTGGTGACCATATTACATTGTAAATTTCTGGCAGTTTACACTTCACTACACTGTGCAGTTTACTTTTTTGACCGTAAAATCAGGGTGGTAGGACAGGATCTGCTCGATTTTGGCTTTGGGAATTTCCAAACGGTAATTTGGGGAACTGCTACGTGCATTACTATGGCAGTCTCTGTCTCAGTGACATTACACAATCACCTCTTAAAAACCTTCGTTCAATAAGTCTTAGTAATATCATGATAATTTTGGAAAAAATTATTGACTTCAAAATCCGTTGAGGTTAGTGGATTAACCTCGCTGCAAAACAGTGTAATTTCAAAAAATGCTCATTTTAAATTTAAATATTTGTGACCAGCTCTAGCCTTTGGTCAAGTCTCTGTCCGGTGTGCGTAAGAGCGCCCTCCTACCGTGTACCGTTAAGTCTTTGATAAAGACTAGCATTCAGGTTACACCGGATGTTGATGCCGATTGAAAAAAAAAAAAAAAAAAAAAAAAAAAAAAAAAAAAAAAAAAAAAAAAAAAAAAAAAAAAAAAAAAAAAAAAAAAAACCATAAAATGGCTATTGTTGATTACTTCTCCCACAACACAGTGCAATTTGCAGCAAAATCCAGTTAAAATCAATCAATTAACTTTATTGCAGTTCAGCATTGCAGTGATGCAAGTCTCCATGTACCACTGCACTATGAATGTCCCTTTAAGCTGGTATTCTTATAGGAAGTCAACTTTTAGACCCAGATTTAAACCAGGGTTAGTCCTACATGAGTGGACCTTTTTGTTAATTTCAACCAGGGTTATAGCTAAGCTACTCTCGAATGCCAGTTGTAAAACTTAAAATTTACCACACTTATTGCACTTATGGACAAACAATGAGTTTATTTGCCAATTTATATGGTAATTTTACACTTCACTGAAGTTGGTGCTGGTCGGCAACCTCCCAAATGACCTTCAGTACCAGTCGGTGGGAGCAAGTGCTGGTCATGGCCGAATGCTGCCCAACGGGCATAGCAATATCCCTGCTTTCAGCATACTAAGTTAGTTTAAAATAACGGGGGAGAGAAAATTCCTCATGGATGGGCTGGAACGAGTATGTTGAAAGGAAAAAAGGTCCACTCATGTAGGACTAACTCTGGTTTAAACCTGGATCTAAAGTTAGACTCCCTTTGAGGATACTAGCCTTAGACTATCACATAAGGAAGATGAAATAACCTGTCCAACAGTCAACAATGCACTGTGTGCTGACAAATTTGGCTGCTAATGATGAGCCTATAATCCCTATCATTAACATTAATATTCAACCATGACAATTGCAAAGTACTTTATGCTTGGCTTCTCATAGAAATTATGGAATCAACATTAATCTTTTGATTTCCATAATGTTATGATTTATTCCAGAAATTGCTTCGATGAACATAGTTCATTTGTCAGCAATTTGATTTGCAATATTATTTTTTTATTTTGTCTATTATGTCTGTGCTTTGTGGAAGAATTAACCTTTAATTAAAGGTGCTTGTTCCGATTTATGTGTATTGTGTTCTCTACTTGATACGAGAGCCTGGCACTTGCACATACACCCCATCAAGTACCGTGGGAAACAAACTTGCAGTTTTGATGGTAGACGCAATAATGCATGTTGCAAAGCCCTATTCAATACTGTGCTAATATTGATGGTTAAACACTAAAACGGCGGTTTTTTGTTTATATCTTGGGAATGAAATGTATTTGAGGGCTCAATTTCAGGACGACAATGAGAAAAAATACGGCCTTTCATCTGACATCAAAATCGATACTACTTCCGGGTAAATCAGGGGGGTCCCAAAGACGATCGGAACACGCACCTTTAAGGGGCTAAAAAGAATTCAGTACTCACCTTTTCTTTGAAACTGAAACCATGACGGTATGCTCATTATTTTTGGTTGCTCTGATGGACCTGTAAAAAAATAACAAAAGTGGTTAAATTTCAAATTTCTTATAATCTGATACTAATTGTCTGCGTTGTCCAAGTGGCTTTCGGGAAGTTTTGAGCAACAGGCCTTCCTCTTGGGCTTTT
>JAMKCH010074390.1:0-50674 GCA_023653785.1 Ophioderma brevispina | reverse complement strand
GCCAATTAAGAAAGATGGATAAAAAATAATTGGAAAATGTTGTGAAAAAGTTGGGTATGTTCATAAGATATCATTTTTGATATACGTTAATTCAAAAACCAAGTGCAAACACTTTGATCATATGTTCGAATTTGCCTGGACTGGAAATTAGAAAATAAAGGTACAGGATGTGTGCTAGTATTTGCTGTCCACTTGTAATAAGGATTTTTTCATCAGTAAAACTTTTACCCCGTAAAACTTTATGACATAATGGTTTTGTTTGGTTTTAATGTGGCTCAAAAACCTGCTATAATACAAAGATAAGCTGTAGTGTACATCCCTCACTCTCCTGGGATTTTGTATGACTAGTATGTAAGCATCTTTATATGATTAGATGGAAATAAATGTATGGAAAATCTTGTTTTGGTCTTGGACAATGTTTGTCCATTGCATCTAAACGAGAACCCACTTGATTTCCATGTGGAGCAGAATCCAATTTCACCTCTCATCGTGTTTTCTTTGGACCATCCATAAAGATATTCATAGAGATTCTTGTTTTCTTGACCCACCTAGGCTATTAGGCAGCATCAAAGTAACCAAGATAGTCTCCATCAAAGTCTCCATCAAAAATGAGATTTTTGTAGTTTTATTTCTACTGCACCAGTACTACCAACCCAGAAATATCTCAACAGCAGTTCACTCTCCTTTGCAGTACTGTAAAAGTGATAATTTTCACCGTGTATTTTTTTTTCGCGTTTCAGCGATTTTTATAAACCTTTTGCTTTTTTAAATTCGCTCTTTTAAAGCTATCCTACATAGACCTACACGCAAAATAAACATTTTTGCGGGTTTTTAATTTCGCGCTAGCTCAGAAGCACGTGAAAAGCGCGAAAATTAATAGCGCGAAAATTTCCACTTTTACAGTACCTATCTTGGTTACTTTGATGCTGCCTAATATATGTGGGTCAAAGGTAAATACGATGCAAGCTCTACAAGAGTGCACACACTGCACATGAAGCAACATGGCAGTTGTTCTAGTAGTAGGCATTTCAAAGCACTAGATGCATGCTATCTGAAAACTACAAAAGAATGTGCTAAAATTATGCAAATTTGGTAAGCTATGCATGCAATCTCCTGAGGCAATTTGTTTTTACCTATTCAAAATAAAAACAAAAGCTTAAAAAAGTCTGAGAAAAAAAGAAGAAAATTTGTAGAGCTGGGAGTTACCGTTTAATTTCCTATCCGTTTACACGATGGGTATTTTCGTTCGTTTAAACGGTCATAACGACTGCCGAATTGGCGCTTCCACGGAAATGCAATTCTAGCGCCATAAATCATCTGTAATCAGGTTACCCGGCTTTGCATTCGATCATGTTATCATCTTGAACCATAAAATGTTGTTTGTACTTACCTACGTTATGTTTTAATCCAAAATAAAGCAGTTGAATATCCCAAAGACCCCAACAACGAAATCATTATGGGCGCCTCCATAGTTTTTACGCAAGTTGGTCCCTTTACCTGATAGTACCCAGTAGTTTATCTTTCCATAGAATAATATAGTAACAAGGTCTATAACACAGATTACACTCGCACATACAAGAATTTGGTAAATTGGGGATTCCCCTGTTTCCTTAAAAGTCGGAAACCATTTTCTAGGAGCAGCATTGGAACTTTTAACTTTACTTTTCACTGACGGCGGGTAAATTTTTGTGACGTTTGACTTCAGCAATTAAATAATACTGACAAAGTTTAGTATTTTTTACCTGATGTGTACACGTGTAGTAATTTTTCTAAACGTGCAGTGACCCTTCCGTTCGGGTACACGTTTAAACGTGTACACGTCCCAGCACTAAAAATGTGAGAATACCATACATGTCTAAGCCAAAGTAGATGCATCTACTCGACGATATGGCAGAAAGCACTTGTGTTCACTGTCTGTTTTTGTGTCGCATAAATACAGAGTATGTGTACTGGCCAGCAGGTGTGTGATAAGAGATAGTACTCTGTGTCTACTCTGGAGTACCTATGTATTGTAGCTACAACCATAGAGAAAATACAATTCATGAGGCTCATTTAGCACAATTAGAAAGTGTTTTCTTTAAGCTGTTTGCAGACTTGTTAAATGCCACTTGATAAGCGGCATAGCTTTAAAAATTGCCACACTACTCACTTGTTGGGAAATTTTACAAGGTTTTGTAATCCTGCCCCAAAAGGTAGGTGTCATTTTTTTCATGATTTTTGAGCTATGCATTTGCAATTTTGCTGGAATAAAGTAGGGCTGGTGGTCGAGGTTGTTGATCAGGTCACCATAAGTTCCACAACAAGAAAATTAGCAAAACTCTCTCTAACATTGTTAGAAACCTTTAATCACATGGATTGGTCTGGAGGTACATGGCCTGGGAATCTAATAAATCTAAATCCAGTGCCCAGCATCAACGCTGCATTTGGCTACTAATCATATTTAGGAAGAGAAAAACGTGTGATTAGTTGGTCCCATCAAGCTCCTTCAATTTGATTATTTACAGCTAGCACAGACTATTTGAGTTCATATGAACTGCGATCGAAGTGCTAGATTAGACTAAGTAAGAAGTTGTTATGCAAGTGCTAAATGTTCATTGGCCCCATGGCTCCCACGCGCATGTTTTTAGTATCTTAATGGATCTTCTTTTAAGCATGTCACTTTCTGTTCACATGTAGTACACACACTTGTTAAGTACACAAGATTTAAGGTCACATGAATACATTTCCTTAAATGTTCTGTAAATATATTTCAGGAAATCTCATAAAAGATATTATTAAGTAAAAATTGCAATTGTTACCTCTCCAGTTCAGAATCTAAACATTTCTTATCTTGACATAATGACTATTCTAGAAAATGTTGAGCGCAACTGATTTACCGGGCAATTGTACCTTCCCAAAGTAGCATCAGGTAGACATTTATAAATATTAAAAACAGTATTATCAACAAAACAGGCACATCTACATGCACATGCCACATACATACAGTATATGCTTATTGCTTAAGTGACATGCTAAATGTTAGATTAAAACTGTAGCATGTTTACTATGTAAAACGAAGATGTGTGTGTGTGTGTCTGTGTGTCAGCAATTTCAATCACTTGAGGACGATCATGATTCATACATGACTTTTCGAGTTTGTGCACAGTGGGGACATTGCACGGTGATCGAACCCACGGGGTCTTGTCATGGGGGGGGAGTTTGATCACTTCAAGGTCATTCTTCTATTTACCAATTGAAGGGCCATTCCTTCATTTACCAATTAAAGGGCTGTTCATTTATTTATGACAACCTCCATGAAGGTAACATTAAATCTATAGTTGTTAATTGATTGTGTGTTGCTTTTCTAGTAGAAGGCATCAGTATAAATAAACAAGACATGTTTGATGCCCTAGTTTTCTAATGTTTTCTGCTAGTTTTTAAGCATGAATGTTCTTACTCATCAAAGATGACATTCAAGCAAGGTACTTACTGTTTGTCTGCAAGAGGGCACTTAGGGATTGCTTTGGTAGTGTGTGTGTGTGTGTCTGTCTGTCTGTTTGTATCTGCATACATTGGTCTTTGGGTAGTACCCACATGTTGACCAGTGACCTCATGTGACCTTGGTGACCTCATAGGTCCCATTCACAAACTGCGACTGTAGGCAACATATGTGTTCGATGAACGCTGTATTTTTTGTAGTTCTAAGAAAACAAGCAGAAATAATGAAGAATGAGCAAAACCAATCTAAAACAAAACGAAAAATGTTAAAAAAAACACCACCTGATTCATGTGGGTTTTCACAACTTTTATGGTTATCAATTTGGTGGTGTTGCTTCTTTCGTTCTCTCTTCTCAACATGTCATAATTGCTTTAACACCTCATGGGCATTAAGGACATTGTAAGCAATCATCTCATGTCAATCCAATTATTTAATCAATAGTATTCCTGCTCAAAAGTTATTCACCATCGTAAGAATTCTCGAAGCAATCATAAGAGGGTAAATGTCACAGGAGAACTTGCACAATTTCAATTAAATGTGCCTATGATGAGCAAGGTAAAATCCTGGGGCCGGATTCACAAAAGACATCTTACATATGATAACACGTCTTAAATATCCTGTATACTTTAACACAGGCAATGCGTGATGTTAGAATTCTCCAAGTAGTCAGACGGTGTTAGTAGAGCCTATGTAGGCACAATTGTTAGCACATCAATCATGCTATCTCATGTCGGACTGTTGTACTTGCTGACCAGGTATAGCTGGTGCTGACATTCTTAGGATATGTCATAACTTAGTACCTCAGATTTCATTTCAGAATGTGCCCTTGGTTTCCCATTTTTACCAGAAAACCTAAAGGTTCTTCATCTGTGACACTTAAACCATTCAACAATAGTACTTAATATATCAATGAAAAATTGTAAGATGAAACTGACTTGCAACCAAGCCCTAAGTACTATGGGTAAAGCGGATGGCCAAGAATATCGCCTTGGACCCAAAACTCTCAGCCCACAGACTCTCCCCATTTCTGGTTCTACATTTTCTGCAATGCACTTAGCTGATCATCCTAGAGTAAGCGAGTAGATTAACTTGTGACCACTTTGTTAAATTTGAAAGAACCCGAAACAGACAATAGGGTGTTGGCATTTCAATTTGCACATCACTCACAGATAGGTTGCACAGTCGCTAGACCCCATTGTTTGGTCTTGAAACCGGAGGCATACAATTATTTTCATGAGGTCTTATAACCTCTTCTATTTTGCCTGTCTACAGAGTTTGCATTTAGGTATTTGGGCACCCCTTCATCTTAGTGTTTGGTGCACTATTGGGGCTTTGCCTGGCTACCAGCTGAATGTTGTAAATAAAGGACCACCAAATAAATCATGGAAATTACAATTGATTCGCCCTCCATTTTATTTTTTTGAGCATTTGTGTATACATTTGTATTTCAGTTCCCCATAGGCCACTGTTAATTAATATAATTTTCTGGAGCTGGACATTCAATTCAATAAAAAAAAAAATGCTCTAGTGTCATAACAAAAAGATTACCTTATTCATTTGGAGTATTTCTTCATTTGGAGGTAGGCTGCATGTACATGCAAAAATATGACTTTGTCAAGAAATGGAGGCTGCCCTTACAAAATCTCTGAAATGTCATGGCGTTACAGCCAGTGACCGTAATTAAATAGTCAATGTGCAGAATTGGTAATCTTGAAAATTGTCTATGTCTGCAGTGCTTCATGTAAAATATAACTTACAAGGCCAGACATTGTGCGATAACCGTTTAACATTCCCGGGATAAAGTAAAATCCCTGGGAACTCTGAGCAAATACATTAGCATGTCTAAGAAGAAATTTACCAAAGCAAGTCAAATCCCTTAGTGAGAAACTTCCATGTTTATTCCAAAACTATTTAATGCAAAAGATGATAATTATTTATGGCATTCTTATTTTGCCAATCCAATTAGATTATTGTTAAGAATTATGATTCATGAAAGGGGATGGCCGATTTAAGGATATGAAGTTTTAATCTTAATTACCAAAACCCCATCTGTAAAGTTTCGCCGCAATATTTCAATAGTTTTGATGCGGGAGCTAAAACGTGATTTTGTAAGCCCCATCGGGTACTGGTAAAATTAATATTGGTCGCAAAATGGGCACATTTTCGCCTCATAACTTCCAAATCACACATCCTTTGGCTCTAAGATCTCACGTGGAATAAATGAAGAAAAATACTACTATTTTCTCTGATACCAAAATGTTGACCACTTCCGGTAAAATCCGGGCTTCTGGGGACGAGGTATAGCGATCGGGCCATGGACCTTTAATTTTTTTTTTTTGGGGGGGGGTGAATTCAACTAGTGTTATAATTGTTTAACTTGGAAAAGGTGAGTAATTAAATATCCAAAATAACTAGTTTAGCCTTGAACTTTAAACAAAACTAGATGTGTGTACTTTTAAAAGATTATTATTACAATATTAAACGATTAAATAGGAACCATTGTGTTCGTTTATCTTGCCGACTCATATAAGACAAAACACAGAACTAACCTATTTGCCAAATGTGTTCGGTAATTTATGGAAATATAAAAAGCTATATCCATTATCCAATTAAATGAAGATCCTTGGCTAGGTGATACATATACAGCAGTAAGCTTGTATGGCCCATTTGGTTTTCATGAGATGTAATTTGTCAACCAAAAATCAAATTAAAAGAACATGTATTCTGTGATCTTTCTACCATAATGTAAAATACACGGAGGATTACATGTACTCCTGATTTTTTACAAGAAAATATTTTTTTCTATTTTATAATTTTCTCTTTTACATTAAAAAAAATGTGGTTTTCCAAATGAAATGTAGCCGACTCCTAATTAAACCAAAAAACCTACGGGTGTTGGTAAAGTTGATTTCCCAGTTTTGATTACAAAAAGGGTTTACCTCATACTAGACCGCAAAATAGGGATTAGTGATCGTTCTCGTTAAAAACTTAAATGAGGGTTTTCAATTTTATCAAATATGTAAAAGGCAAGTCTGTGGACAAAATTTAAAATAAAAAAGCACACCTTTAGAGTGAACTTAAGTATACAACATGAAAATCACTAGTGGGTAATGTGATGGCGATGATGACGTGAAGATAATAAAATGATGATGAAAAGATGGAAAGGAACAACAGGAACACCAATAGTAATGGGGGTGTTGGTGACGATGATGATGATGACATGATGACGATGATGTAAAAGATGATTATGATAGAAAAGATGATGGTGACCATGACGGTTGACAACAAAGATGGCGAACCATTGAAAAAAGGTGGTGGTGGCAGCGGTAGTGACATTAGGACAAACACATTGATATGACTGAAAGTGTAATGCAAAATATGATATGATGCAATGACCATGGATGATGATGACTGTCACATTAACATTGGAGGTGAGGATGATGATTATTTATTAATCGTTCGTTACCCAGGGTAGCCTCTTCAGTAATTTGTATTGATTATGCGATTGTTTGTTACTAATGCGGCATACTAGACAATTCTCACATTTTAAAACAAACGAGTGGAGATAAGATGTCCCATAATTCATTTTCGAAAAACACTGAGTGAAATATTAGTGGTGGTACAGTGTGGATTTCCTGTCACAGACGAACGACATTCTATTATTGCAGTGTATTACTTCAGGGTGGGTCAAAATAGTTTTGTTTGTGTGTATGTTTATGGCCCATTTGTGCATATGACAGATGTTTACTGATTTCATAAGCAATAAACATCTGCATTTAGTATACAGTATCATAGAGTGTTACCAATGCCATAGACAGTCATAGGTATTCTCATGCGTATTACGTTATCAATTTTGACGTTGGCCCAGATCTGCATTATGGTTAAGGGGCCACATTTGTAGCTCGTGTAAATCACATGATTTCTATGTCCTGCAAGGTCAAATCACCGCTATAGCTCACACATGGATTATCGATTTAGTGATGCTCTATGGTAGTAGAGGTTTGCACTTAAATTTGGACGTCGGTAGCATACAGAGTGTCTGATGTCTGTTAGCAAACAGGTGATATTAGGGCATTGGCTTAAGGTAGGATCATCGGATAAATGGTCTTATAGAAAAATTGACCATAAAATCAAAACCCCTGGAATCAATTTAGTCCAAAACGGGACTATGGTAGGATTGAACTTTCCTCCACATTTTTTTGCGTTTTCAGACTGCATGATTGGTTTAGTGTTTTTATTTATTTTAAAAATTCCCTAATTTTAAATAAATATTTCCCAGCTAAATGGAAGGTGCTTTTTCAGCTGAAAAACTTTAGGGAGTGTATATGAACAAAATACCTAAAATCTCACGTTGGCTTTTTTTTACTCAAGTGTTAATTCTTTAGAAAAAAAATATTTTAGGGAAAAATTAATTTAAGGAAAAATTAAAACACCTATTGATTTCAAATAGAAAACACTCAATCTGCAAAAATATAACGTGAGAATTTTCTAATTGATGTCATTTCAGATGACACCTTATTCATCACCAAGGAGCTGTAGTTATTCTAGGAAAATTCTGAAAGTGGATATTCAGTATTTCTGAAATACTCAACCAATAAAAGTGTTGTTGCGACCACCTGTCTTTTTTTGTTTTGATGGGACACACAGAAAAATAAAAAAATTGTATGGATTTTTTAATTTTAACATATGAAGACATTAAAACAACATCAATCGTATAACTCAACAATTACTTGAGAAATAATTGAAATAAAATCTGTAGTTTTTCACAAAATTGCCCCATTTGCCTTTTCTAAAACAAAAAAAAAATGCAAACTCAGCCCCGTACAAAGTTTGGGAATTTGAAAACGCATTATGTGGACCTATCTCAAAATGCCTTTTTGGAAAAAATGAAATTTGGCAACTGCTTCTTCACCAATACCAACATTTCATGAGAATTTCCAAGAATCTGGCACGAAGCCGCGCCAGAATCATACCTTAAACTTAGCAAAGGTAAAATGGAAACAAATTATCAGAGAGTTATAAGTCTGTGTCCACACAGAGGCTGAAAATCTGGAGTTTCGAAACTCTGGCGGTGCCATGTGCACACATTCAGAATTTTTTTAAAACTCCGGGAGGAGTGTTATCAAGGGTCAAGCGGGATTTTATTACGCTAAAAACTTGGTGAACCTCAAACTCCTATAACACCCCGCCAGAGATGTGACTTAGTGTCATTCCCTGTGGACAGTTCGGAGGCTTAGTGAGCAGGGGTTGACCTCGAACGGCCCATCTTTGTTGGACAAATTTCTATGTTTGAGACTAGTATCTTGCATAAAATGCTATGGTTTCCTGTTTTACGTCATGATATGAAATGCAGAGGAGAATGGTCAGGGGTGATTTCAGAGTTTTTTGGCCCATCGCGTGGAACACAAACTTCAGTGGGTGAAGTAAAATAATTGTCCCCGCGAACGAGTTCGGCGAACAGGGCTATGAAATGAGCAGCGCCCTCCGTCCGTTCGTCCGTCCTTGATAAAAAATGTCAACCCACGTGTTGTATACAAGATATCTGGAGTTCCGTAAGAGCGACAATGATGGAACTTGGTGGAAAGAAAAGGGTGTTGAGTGAGTTCTCGACACCCCTGATTTAGATTTATTTTGGGTTTGTAAAATATGCAAGTAAGTATCTAATTTTCATAGTTTATGCAAATTTTCCTGCAAGGCCTGTGTACACGTTTTCTGGAGTTACCGTAAGGCGTTATAGGATGTTGAACTTCTAAGTGGAAGGAGGAAGCGGGCTGAAGAGTTTCAACCTCCGAGTAGATTTGGGCGTATTTAGGGCCACAATTGAGTATGAAATGAGCTAATTAATATGCAAACTCAGCGTAATTGCTATATTATTGAAACGGTACATCGGATACTCAAAATTCCTTGCGCTGCTGAAAGCCTATCATGGGACAGGTCTTTTTTGCAATTTGAAAAGTAGGTGATATTATAGATGCGGGTAGGTATGCAAATGAGATAATAAATTGGGAAAGGCAAAATTCCTTAGCTACATGACATACTATGACCATAGGGGAGGCGGTGGAGTGTTGCGGCCAGTGTGTTGGGAGGGGGTTGGGCATTGCGGGAGTTGGGGGAAGGGGTGGGGGGTTGAAGGGTTGGTAGTAGGGGGAGGTTTGTTGCAACGGGGGTTGGGGGGAGGGCGGTTGATGGTGTGGGGGTGTTGCTTGTGTGTTGGGGAGGGCGTGTGACAGAGAGCGTGTGTGGGGAGCGGGGTGCGTTGGGTTGGGCGAGGGCGACGCGGTCCGGTTTGTGTGGGGCAGTTCGGGAGGGGTGTCTAGGGGGAGGGTGTCGAGGGATGTTGGTGGAGGGGATGAGGGTGTTGCAGGGTATTGGGGAGGGCAGAGTGTGTGAATGTTGGGACGGCGGGATAAGGGGGGAAGATTGTTACGGGGTATGTATTGGGGTGGGGGGGTGGTTGCGGGTGTTGAGGGTTGTTGGGTGGTTAGGTGGGTTGCTGCTTAGGAGAGGTTGGGTTGTTTACGGGGCGTGGGTGTTGCAGAGGTTGGGGAGGGGGAGGGGGGGGTTGACCAGTGTGTTGAGGAGTTGTGGGCTGTTAGGGAGGAGGGTGGGTAGGGTTTGCGGGTGTTGGGGAGGGGGGGGGGTTGGGGTGTTGTGTAGTTGCATTTATTGCATGTTAGTGATCGCGACATTCGTTGGGGACATATTTTACGCATCGCGAAATACAAGTTTGCCTTGTTTGGATTTAGTTTCAATCCACAGGTTCAAATCTTTCTGACGTTTGTGACCGTCTGAACATTGCTTCATGTGTGAGTTGCTTGGCCAGTAGCAAATGTGTGATCAGGAGGCCTGCTTTGTCACCTGCTTTTAAGTCCATGTCAAATTCAACTTGCTAATAAGGAAGTTGAGAAAAGTGGCATTATAAGTTCCAGAGGGTGTATTGAGTCAATCCCACAAGCACCACATTGCCACAGTTTGGAATTCACCCCAAAGGTCATGTGATCCCACCAAAAAAATCCTCATGGCTAACGCATAAAAAACCCAGATTTATGCCTCGTTTTTAGCCACAAAGTGTTAGTAATTCTGGGGAAAAGGAGAGCTAACCCTTGATCCTGTGCACAGTCAGTGTGTGGAAAACATAATAATTACGAGACAGATATGAAAAGTGAAGAGACAATTTTTTTTTTGAAGATAGATATATCATGGCTTAATGCACACTGATTAATGGCCGATAGCAACACCAAATTGTGGACTTGTCAAATGGAAATTTAACCAATTTGAGATGTAAACACATTGATGACTGTTCTTCAAAATAGTTAACTAAAGTGAGTTTGCAATGGGACAATACACGATTCTGAAAAGCATGGTATGAAACTGAAACTGTAAACATATGTTTGTTCCCTATTTAGCATTTTTGAATCAGCGCTTTGAAGATCTTTTTTCAGGAAACATTTCAATAGGTACCTTTAGCTTGATTATTATGAGGTGAACAAAATTTTATCAGATGGAATGCCCACCAAGCCCTAGAAATATTTCTGTGAGGTATAGGTATTTATTTCAATTTATATAAGATGGAGCCATTGAAATAGTAGTATATTCAACGGCAAAGAAAAACAGAACAGAGAAAAATATTTGTTTTGTATCGTTATATAAAACCAAAATTGAATGTCTGTGTTTGTGGAATAGTAAAAATATATCACTCTGTCAAATTTGGAATGTTCCATTTCACTCGGCTTCGCCTCGTGAAATAGAAAATTCAAAATTTGACATTGTGATATATATTTACTATTCCACACACAAGTCATTCAATATTTGTATAATATGTTAGCAGTTTTTAAAAGTGTTTCTCACTCTAAAGCCACGGTCACAAAACTCAAAGGGTTTGAGACTCCGGATTAAATCCAATTATATTACTCCACTCCAAATTGTGTCCACACGGTGGCCAAAACTCTGAAATCATCCCCCTGATCATTCTTCTCCGCTTCTTATATTTGAGTGTAGACCGTAAGTCAACATACCTGAAGCCGTGGACTTTAGCGCATGATATTCAAACACAGGGATTTCTCAAAAAAGATGACCTTGCGAGGTCACCTCCACTCACTATCCCCCGAAGCTGTCCACACGGTACCACACTCCAAAACACTCCGGAGTGTTATCGGAGTTTGAGCTTCATCCCAAAACTGCAAGTTTGTTTCCCACGGTACTTGATGGGGTGCATGTGCAAGTGCCAGGCTCTCTTATCAAGTAGAGAACACAATACACATAAATCAGAACAAGCACCTTTAATTGATCCAATTTTATATCACACTTGGATTGATACAAACATAATAATGGCCTAAATTTGGGTAAAATTTTGTAAATTTCCATGTGTGCGTTTGGTCCTATTTAGTACTTGATGGTGCAGATCACTGGGACGACTTGGAAAATTTGTTCCCCCGGGTTATTGCTTCAGTACACCCCTGCAGATTAAGTAGGAAGAACATGGCTATGGCCATAAATATGTGTACACTTCTCTGTATTGTATGAAATCTGTATGAGGATTCACATCAAATAAACAAACACCACGGTATCAGCACCTTGCATTTCCAGTGGAATTGATTGTCTTACAACAATTTATCACCACAAGGTGTAGACAAATTAGCCATCTATTAATTTAGAAGCAAGACACTGGCTCTCTGGGTCATGGTGACTTCATTTATTATCATGGCCAGCCAGTCCAGCCAGAATGCCATAGGCATTGTACAGTGCCAGGCTTCATGATTAAGTTGCAGTGATTAGTCCATTAGATCACAAGACTGATGGTGGATTGTGGCTTAAATTTCATGTTTGAGCTCTGCCACTGATCTGATTTAATTTGCAGCAAAATATTGGGTTATGGGTTATTAATTTCATGCAGAGGTGACCTGTTATTTTGGTCAAAATGTGTTGGAACACTTTTGAATTTTTAGCTTGAGTAATTGCTTTATTTCATGAAGTGTAATACATATGAAATCATTGTGATTTGTCTTGAGGCGCTTGAGTTTTAGTTAATAAAACCAATTGTTTAAATCTGGTTTTGTCCCCGCTAACTGGGGTGGCCAGATACTTCTCACACTCAGTAATACTGCTGTGTGAGGATTTATTGGAGCAAAAGAATTGACCGGATGCCCTTCCTGATGCCAATCCACGGTTTTCTGCAGTGGACCTAGCCATTGGGCAAACATGCCCACCATGCAAGGCAGCATGTACTGGATGGCCGCTAATAGCTCTCCAGAGCTAACGCCCTTGTAGGTAGATCTCCTTTTTCATTTTACCAGGGTAACCAGCTACCCTCCCCCATCAGATTTCTTTAGAAACCTGATGGGGGTGACGGTTTAGCCGCCGACAAGCTTGAAGTCTTTCCTATCCATGGATGCACCCCATTAATAATGGAGATGGGGCCAAGCTTTGGCAAGAATATGGGGAAAAATGTCAAGTGGGTTGTGGGCCAAATTTGGCTAGATAAGTGGAGTAGTCCCCCTCTCAACAATAAAACCCTGTCAGACGATGAATGGTTCAAAGGTCATTAAGGGGTTACTTTGAGTCATTGACCCTGTGCACACTGCAGAATTGCTTATTTTGACAAGGATTAGTTAACTTTGATTAGTTAATAAAGCATGTGTACAAACTGCAGTGGGATTGAAAATTACTTGGACAGGAGATACGCACACCTCATGTAAGCGCAACAAGCTACACAGAGGTTCGGTACATTCTTCAACCAATTACGCGTCGCGAAACGAGGTGTGATATTCTTCCTGGCTCACGCAGTCCACGCTCGCGTGTGTTCGATTCTGTCCAACAAATTATTAATCAGACTGTACACTTAATTAAAATGTGATTGCGTACACACTAGTAGAAAACTAACACTTCAGACTAATGAAGATCAAAACAAGTTTGTTTACTGGTAATGTGGCCCTGGGATGTCAACTAACACATATTACTTCTTAATGCAATGAAGTGCGTACACACTATTGAATATCTTTAATCAAAACATCTTATTCCCTTAATCAAAAGAACCCGATTTGCTTTGTTGAATTAAACATTTTAATCTTCATCAAAGTAAGGGAAGTGAACATACATTATGCTTGCCAGTTTTTTAATCTTAATGTTTTGTCCAAATCAGAGATTTTTGCTAGTATGTGCAGGGTCATTGTTCAGATTGGTTAGTAATTACATTGTAATCACTAAACATTGTAATCTAGACATTTTAGCAAATGGCAGTCAGCCGTTTTCTCCCCAACTACAATTGCTAATCATACGCAATATGACAGTATTTATATTGTTGGCTTTTAACTGATTCTTCAATGTTGTCGGTGTGTGTGGTTTAACATTAAATGAATTTTGTAAATTGATTTGTAATAAAATTTGTGCACAACAGCAACAGGTGGTTGTTCGTTTGATGAGCAAAGTGACATAGCAAGTATCAATAGCTATCGTTACTGTTTACAGTAGGGGTTCAGTAGCCAGTAATGTAATTTTATACAATGTTTATTCTACAACAGTCTATCAAATGGTAAACAAAATTAGGTAATCAAAAATTAAAACACTAAGTACCAACTTCTTAATTTAATACTAATTGGCAACTAGAAAAAATATGTTGTTCAATAGATTTTACCCTGATCTTAAAATGAGTAATTTTCATGCTGATTTAACTCCTGTCAGTATTCTACTCAGCCATATTGATGCAAACATCAAACAGGTGAGAGAACGAGTCTTGCATATTACCCTGCCAATGCTAGAACACATCCTAACAAAAGCACACAATATCCCTCCTTTTTTTCTTTCCATGCAGGCAGAATTTTAGGTAATTTTCCCTTGACAGCTTTTTGTTGATCTACTGAATGCAACATCCTGAGAATGTGTTTAACTTCGACACGTGAAAAAATGTGCAGCAGAAATTGACCTTCAATATCAATATTGGTTGATGTCACCCGGGCTAACATGATGTATGTAGTGGATGAAAGGTAAAATTATAACAAGTCAGTCATGTATAAAAACCTTACATCTGGTTTGTATCTTGTTTACCCATGCAGGTATAAGAAGAACCTCGGCAGCTGAGCTGCAGCTAAGCCCGTTAGAATTCCGCATAGAGGAGCTCAGACACCATCATAGGATAGAGGTAGCGGTGGCCGAGGGTTTCAAAAATGTCTTGAAGATGCTCAATTTAACCAAGGCAGCCACCAAAGGTGCTGACAAGAAACAACTTCAAGAGGTCAGTGTACTTCAAGAATACAACATGTCTTACCCCCCCCCCCAACCCGGCCTTCATGTCTCACTTGGTCCATGAGTGATGCACTAAACTTCTACAATGTGTAAAATAAAATAAGACAATTCAATGCTCTCTGTGAAAGCAGTATCTGTTTGATCTTGCTCTTTTAGCTATTAAAGGTGCAACGAGAGATTTCACATATCAGGTGCCCCTAAAAAAATCGAAAGTACTGATTTTTGCCCTGATGTAAAGCTTTCCATCAAAAATATCCCCATGTGAAAGGATTAAGCTGAGAAATGTTTCTTTGGTACAAAGATTGTGAAATTTATAATTTCATATAGGAGCAATATGAAATTCAGCCTATGTTTTATATTGAAATATAAGCAAATCAAAATCACCTTTTTTCTCTTTTAAGACATTTCTGTAGCCAAATACAAGGTAAGAAATATATTGAGCGTCAAAATCTATATGAAATTAGTAATATTATGACACAATATTTGGGTGCCTCAAAATCTCTTGTTGCACCTTTAATAATATCTATATGGTAGAAACCCTAATTTAATGAAGAAATTTTAGAAAAAGGAAAGGTACTATCATGAAATGGCATAATAAACTACAGAGCTGTACTTGATGATAGGTGATCTACGTTAAGATTAGAAAATGCATATTGGAAAATCTGACGTTGATTTATTACCAAGGAATGTTCAATTACTTGCAACTCTATAACTGATGATCCTAATTTTATTCATTGATATAAAATGTGTCATTCGCAAAAAAACACGAATTCAGTGAAACAGATAGTTGCGAGCAGCTTGGCTTTGCTTGGTTTGATTTTTATTTACCTCAATAAATGAATAAGTAAAGGAATGGTAGGTTGACCATGTAAGAGCGTGTTTCGAGAATGGATTCATTAACTCACAAACTGAATATGCTATGATACGCAAGGACAAAAGGTACAAATTTTTTTTGACACAAACAATAGCAATACATATGACACAGCATAAGGTGAGACAGACATGGGACCGTGGTTATGTCAATAACAAACACATCAATCAAAACATTTATAAGTTTGAATAATTATGAGAGGCTTCCAATTAGCAAAGATGTCATTAAATTGTGGATTTTTTTTTTAATTTGTGAACATTTTTTTTTTACTTTTAAAATTGAAGGTCCGTGCCCTGGTCAATCGCCTCATCAGAACTTCAGATTTTACCAGAAGTGGTTAAAATTTAAATTTTGGTGTGCGAAGAAATCTGCTATTTATGTAATTTACCCTGTGAAACCATAGTGCTGAAAGGTTATTGATTTGGATGCTAAGAGTGAAGAAGTGCCTTATTTTAATTTTACATTTTATGGGATTACAAATTAATGTTTTTAGTTCTCCCATCAAAACAGATTGAAATATTCATATGAAGCCTTACAGATGGGTAAATTGAGGTCAAGATCATTCATTCGAGATAAAAACCTTATTTAATTGGGCCATTCCCCTTTTAATGTGATTTGCAGTATAAAATTATTCTCATAATTGAGTCAATAACACCTTTTTCCTGACTATTTTGGATCATGAAAGAAGTGAAGAAATAAAAAAGATGGTGAAAAATATTTTAAAGTGTTTATTGTCATGTTGAACATTAAACTTCAGTCCCAGGTGCTCTAAAAATAGTGAATCCTGACTATGCAGCCTAGGTAGTAGGAAATTAAGTGCATTACCTACAGCACAGATGCTTTTTGGAATGGTCAAGAACAAGTATACCCACTTGGGTCAGAGGTCAAGTGCTGGTAAATCTCAATTAAAGAGACATGAGGAGGCTTCCCGGAAGAAGCGCCCCAATTTTCTCGAACCCCGGTTTTAATATTTGTAATGCTACCAATGTTGGGAGACTCACACCTGAAGTGAATAAGCCGATACGCACTCTTATGTAAGAAGATGATGATATAGTTACTTTATGTCGTGCATGACAGAAAGTCAAGGCACGGTTTCTATGGGAAAGTTACGATAGCAGGAACGTTCAAAACAAGGTTTTGGGTTGCTTTTGCACCTGTTTGTCCACTAAACTTCGAAAGTTCTCGGTAGGTGGTCAACAAACGATCAGTGAAATTTAGAGAAGAAATTTGTTATACTAAAAAAAAATTCATCTCCTGTCACGTTTAATTGTCAGTGCTTTGCTCAAACTAACAATATCCATTTCCTTTATTATAAAAGCATAAAAAAAAGTTTGTTTGAAATTAACTTGACCTACAGTTAGAAAAACCTGCTGACTTAAACATTTTCTTTGATTGCAAAATTATCTTGAAATTAAAGACAAATTCGCCGACTGTACCATGATTTTCATTCAGATTAAAAAAAAAATTTACTAAAAACAGGATGAAAAAACTCAAAAAAAGACAATAAAAACAACATACATCCAACTAAATAAAAGATCTTTGTATGTCATTGAAAAAAGACGTAAATATAGTACATTGCATTCATTTTAGAGTAAACAGTGGGACAGTTAAGATTCATCTTAAAAAAAAAAAAAAATCAGGACCTGGAACGACCCTAATATTGTTCCTGTTATGGCAAACAAACTATTTGTTTTAGGGCTAATCTCACCAAAGTATATGTATACTGAAGGATGTGCATTACACATCCTAGTAAACCATTGATACTTTGCTAGATTCATTAAGTGGTTTTTGTGAATTTTACCTGAGCTAAAACACAAACAGTGCACAGCAAAAATTACCATTTGCTATTATTCACAATTAATTTGCAATCTTGAGTGTACTTCAAAACACATGTCAAACTACAGGGTGATACAAAGAAACCTATTTTCGATAGCATTTTTTAAATCCTGCTTCCCCAAAATTATTCCAAACTTGTATTTATACATTTTTATTATCAAAATCTTCCAAAAGAAGGATTTTTGCCATAGGGAATTTCCCTTGTAAAAAGTAAGAAATACTGGCGAAGGTAATTTCTAAAACAGTTTTAATCCCTTTACTGTCCGATCCGGAAAATATACCGTACTGACCCGAGGATAGTCCCATGCTCGATTATAATCCACCCCTACGTTTTAGGAAAATTTCAGAAAAAAAAAAATTCTAAAAGATCGTTTATATCCCATGCCAAAAAATTGGCCTACACGACTGCAAAATTCGGAACCTATTCTTCTTCCAACAACAACCTTTTAGCCTGACTTCAATGATATGCATTTTCCAATCCAACTGATACGAAATTCCATATTTAATCATAATCCATATCAAGATGTTCTATGACCGTCTGGAACCATTAACGTTTGTGAAAAACATACCTTTCCGGAGTATAGAACACAGCAGAAGACCAGGTTCTGGGTGCAACACTCTCAAGGCTTTCTACTTCACTCAGACGTGATTCTAACAATATTTTTTTCACTCTTTTTCCATATTCAGTATAAAATATAACATGTCCAATTAAAAATTATTCAGTTCCTAAATATTCATAGAAAATAGTTTTTTGGTGGATTTTGTTTCTGAAACGTTAAAGAATCATTTGAACAAGGCCGTGTGTAGGTCAGAGGGCAATTTGGCAGCAACACCAATATGGCCGCCGCCAAAAAAACCTGGTGGCAAATTGAGTTCAGTTTTCGCGACTAATTTTTTCGTTTTTTGCCGGTTTTTTTGCGAAAAAAAATCACTAAGTACATTATAGTCATGGTTAGTAACATGACAAGAGATGAAATCTACTCCGAAGAGGGTGGAAAATACGTACTATCGAAAAAACAGCATTTTTCAACTTTCTGAGTCTTCAAAAATCGGAAGTCCTGACGTGGCTGACAGTGTATTATGTGGCGATAGGCAAGAAATTTTAACTCCGGCTTCGGGCAAGATTCGGGATTATCCCACCCCCAAATTTCAAGGGATTTTCAGCTTAAAAAGGGTGGACTAGACTCGGGTCATATTCGGTACTCAATAGAAAAAGGCTATAGTGGTATGGATAATGAAAAGGAAGTACAAGGAAATCATAAGTGAGGGAGAAAGAAAAGAGAGAGAGAGAGAGAGAGACTGGGTTGTGACTAATTGAGAACATTAATTAACCATTTGCAAGTAAGGCTGTCAAGTGAATTGCCTGACAATAGTTTCTCATGGTGCCACCAGTGTATTTACATAAAAAATTGCTTCTGAGGCTGAGAGCACAACTGTAGAG
Organism: Ophioderma brevispina; assembly: GCA_023653785.1. Taxonomy (NCBI): domain Eukaryota; kingdom Metazoa; phylum Echinodermata; class Ophiuroidea; order Amphilepidida; family Ophiodermatidae; genus Ophioderma; species Ophioderma brevispina. The sequence goes on along the minus strand of JAMKCH010074390.1, from coordinate 31,810 downwards.
CTTTTATGCACAAAACGTTAGACCAGGGTTCACGTTAGAATTGGTCTAATCTTAAGTCAAGATGAGTTTTGTCCAAAATCAACAGTTATTTCACATTTTTCTTTTAACAAGTAACTAGCAAAAATTCAAAGAATAAAGATGCAATTTTCAAAAAAATATAAAATACCTCATATTAATGCAACAGAAAATGTCTTTTTTGGTTTGTGGGACTAAAGTACACTTAGACGGGTCTTAAAGTTGAACCTGGGTCCTAACTCCTTTTGTGCATACGGACCTAAAAACCTAAACCCCTTGGAGTTTCTGGCCATTACACACCTCAGTGACCACATCACTCCTACAACACTTCATTGTTTGTTTTTTCCAGCCAACTTTTTTTCAGCATATTGTTACATGTAGAAGGGAGGGAGGGGTAAAGCAATGATGTATTTTTATCTAATAAAAGTGAATGCCAGTGTTACAAGTGTAAAATAATAAGTCTTTGGGATACATTTTACCAACCTTTAATTGAACAAATTCTCTGGGTTACTGTCATCTTTCAGTTAAACATCAAAAATAGTCAATCACAAGTCTCTTCAGATTACAACAACTTCAAAAGAAGAGCTCCATTAAACTCTCTTCCCCAAATGTATTCTAAAATTTGCCCATTGCAGTGCCCCTCGAATATATTCCATCAAAAATTAATCCTCTGCCGTCCCATCCCGAGGCCTAATTCATCCCTCAAGGCAGTACAGCACAAAATTAGTGCAAATTTCATGCACGTTTAACTAGAATTGATAATTCTTAAATCTCTAAAAGACCATAATATTCAAAATCCCCAGCAGTATCAAAAATGACTTCTGACATTTGTAATAGGAAATACAGAAGCCTCTTGCCACAGGATTTGCGCAAAATTTAAAATCTTTCTGGGAATTAAGATACTGATCAGAGGGTGGATTGAGTCGATCCCACAATGCAACAGTTTTGGGAAATTATGCCTCAGTAAGGTATGTGATCCCACAAAAAATTATTCTTAACACATAAAACCCTGACTTTTTACACTCATTTTAGCCCACAAAGCATTAGTACTTAGGGAATTTTTTGCATGATTATGAAATGTCTTGTGGTTCTTAAACTTATTGAACACTTTTAATCCCTAAGTACTGACATGTGTTTAGTACAGTACAGTATAGGCACATTGCAATGCATTATGGGATTGATTCAAAACACCCCCTGGATACTGATATTGAACTGAATTATTCATGTAACTCAACATTTCATTTCATTACTTGGAAAGGCCCAGATCAGCCCTAGAGCTGCTCTTCCTTTGGACTGTGTTTAAGAGAATATATGAACAACAGGAAAGATGAAAAAATTGTTAGCAAAATACATCAAATATTCAGAAAAAAGAGAGACATCACTACTTGTACGTTAACCCATATTAAGAACACATACAAACTTCTCTTGAAGACCACTTTAGTATTTTGATGATTATGCTTGGGGTGACAGACATGGCAGCTCCTAGTAAGAAAAATGTCTATGCTTTAAAGTTATTCAAAGGGAAAGAAATGTTAATATACTTTAACCCTCATCTACTGATGAATGGTCCCCTTTTAGGGTTTTTATACCCTTCCAAAACCTCTCATTCTGGTTTATGCAGGAAATAGTTAATCAATAGAGTACTTGGCCCTTTTGATCATAAAAAATTGCCATTTCACCCGAATGAAAAGTTTTTCCAAACATTTCTACAGCACAGGAACCTGACCAGCCATTAAGTTTACAGTGGGATTATATTGGGGTACTTCACTGTATCTCAAATTTCCCAAAATCATATGGTTGGATTATACTTAGAGAATAAAGTTATGATTTTGCGAACCGGTACTCTTTCCGACGAATTGAAACCATACGAAATCAAAATCATACCTTTATTTTCATTCTTATACAGATTTATAACTCGAGGTAATCTTTAACCTAATTTTGTGATCCTTATTAGGCTTAAATACAGTAAGAAAGGACTGCCACTACCCAGTGAGAAAAATCGAACAACCCGTTGAACACAAAGAACATACGCAACGAGACGTAACGTTGGCAGGCGCGCACGAATATAGCAAAACGAAGTATGACACGAGTGCATCAACAAAATAACGTCAATATGCAATGCGTACTGTCTGGGTTCAATTGTCGAATTGAACCCGACATGAAAATGCTTACATTTTCACAGCTATTTAAGAATTAAAGATGGGACTATGCCTGAGTCAGTATGGTATTATCAATGTGCTCAATCAAAGTAATTCATGGTTCAATTCAATACTTCACTGCCCTCTGCATTGCGCTTTGGTTTTTGGGTGTTTGCCCGAACTGCCAATCTTCTGTTACCCAAACTCAACTGATCAGCGTACCGCCAATAGTATATTTAATATGTTTACTTACTAATTTTCGCAGTGAGTTGCAGCAGAAAGTGATCAAATATGGACAACGCAATGCACAGTGCAGTGAGGTATGAACGGACCTTAATAGTAACCCCTAAATGAGTGCAATATGTTTTCGTAAATTTTGCTAATGTTAAATCATGGTTTCTGAATTTAGCAGCTTGGGAGGGTAAATGTTCAGCATGAGTTAATTACAGAAGTCTTCAGATGACATCAAAGCAGGATATATTTAGTTGGATGATACTTGAAAATGGCCAATTATTTCTATTTCATGGCATATCATTTCCGTTTTAGTAGTAATCATTTCCGCTGTGATAGTAATTGTGCAAATTGGATTGTACATTAATTGCCTATTGGAAAGAAGGTAAAATTACAGATCAGAGTGATCTGTCATAATGCCACAGATTTTTGGATGCAAAAATCAGGATAGGAATATGGTATATATCGGGTATTGCTTTGGTCGTGCCTTGGACAGGAGAAAACCGATCTTTCATAGAAAACTGTCGAGCTGTCCACCTCAGGAGTATGCTTCAGGCTTCTTTATTTCAACCCGTGCCTATGCTTTTAACAGTAGTCATCAAATATGATGGGGGATATTTTATGACAGATCTAAGAGGTTTTAGCTGCATAACCTGAAAGGCAATCTATAGAATATGCTCGAGTGAGACCCTTGGCTCCGACAATCTTGCTCATAACTAGTTTTCCAATACTGTCCTATACTGGGAGCACATAACAGGTTTCAGGCTTTCAAAATATCGGGTTCTTATTGGTTATGACCCACTTAAATTGGCTCTACTGGCGAAGGGAAAGTTATCAGTGGCTGCCATAATATTTTATAAATTTGCATGCCAATTTAGCAATTTACTCAAATTCTTACAGAGGGGATAGTAAACCGACTTGATCTAGTGGAGGTGGCCTTAGTGAGTTTTAAATTATATTCAGACCGTTCCCAATTTTCAGGAAATGTTGCCAATTCATGCCTCAATCCCACATTGTTGCAAAATGTGAAGACCAAATTTGACCAATATATTAAAAAAATTTGCTACAGGTACTTGGGGGGGGTGAAGTTTATACTTAAATTGATTAGGTATTTTAGGGTTAAAGGGGCATTCATGATCCCACAACCTCGTCCCCCTACAACTTACCTCAGAAGTTTGGCAGTCAACAAAAAAAAGATTTTTTATGACGCACAAAATTCTCCTGCCAAAAAAGAAAAACCACTTCCAAGGATTTTTTTTCCATAAATTTGGTTCAAATAAGAAGAACATTAATACATTTATTTCATGCTGAAATAAACATGTGTAAAAAGTTACTCCAGTATGTCATGATTTAAGGGCAAACAGATGGCTGAATAGCACCATCAAAATACTTATTATGCTAATTAGCATAAAAATGCCATGGCCGATTTGATTTTTTTTCCACAAAAATATGCACAACTGATTGCACCAAAAAAAAAATCTAGGGTCTACATGGACGCCCCCTTATACTTTTACAAGTGTTTAATGCATGTTCAACAAAGTGGGAGCTATGGTAGGCATGACTTGGCTGCAGTTAGCAGGCATTATGGTGACACACATTACATGACAGTCATACAAATTTGTTTTCCAACCGACAGACTGTACTATATGAATGTGAATATTTTCACCTTTTTCTGATAAGATAACAGAGTAAGGTAAAAAACTTTCCAATAAAATTAAACTTTGAATTTTCCTTTGTGTTATCTCAAAGATGTGCAAATAGATAGGTGTAATGCATTGTGTAAACATTCAAAAAATAGCAACATAGGAAGTAAACAAGAGCCAGAGAGTATTTTAAAATAGACCTGTTTGGAGCTATATTTAGGCCCTTAGATTGACATCAGAGAATAGTAGCCAGATTTTATTGTGTATATATTAAGATCTGACAAGATCATTCCATCTACAAAGTGCTTGTCACTTGTATTATTAATCTTGCGAATGTGTAAAGTACACTGAGATGCCTTGACATTAAAAAATTTGTTACAAAATATGAGAAAGACTTCAAATCTTACAGAGCTGAAAACAATAACCCCTTTCAAAGGGTACACTTTTTAAAATTTATGTTACAGATTTGGAAGAGAGAACAAAAGATCTAAAAACATGATTTTGTATTCCCCATAGAGTACTGTGTAAAATTAATATTGGTCGACCAAAATGGGGGCATATTTTTGCTCATAACATCCAAACCAAACAACCTTTAGCCCTAAGATTTCACGGGGTAAATGAGAAAAATAGTAGCTTTCTTCTGATACCAAAATATTGACTACTTCCGGTGAAATCTGTGGTCCCTGTGGATGAGGCTATTAGCGATTGGACCACAGACCTTTAAATGTACTGGCCCTTGAGTGGTTTTCTAGCTGTAGGTGCACGGACATCTTCCAACTATTGTACAAATGGCAGGTACTTAGTTAACATGCAAATTTCCAGTAGCAGCACGAAGTCCAAGATAGCCGAGTGACAGTCGTGGCAAACATAAGCTCATAAAAAAAACATAAGCTCAATTATCACTTGCTAGGAATTAAAAGGTGCAACGAGAGATTTTGAGGCACCCAAATATTGTGTCCTAATAGTAATTTGATATAGATTAAACACTCAAATAGATTTCTTACCTTGTATTTGGCTACAGAAATGTCTTAAAAGAGAGAAAAAATGTGATTTTGATTTGATCATATTTCAGTGTAAAACATAGGCTGAATTTCGTATTTGCTCCTATACGAAAATTAGAAATTTCACAATGTTTGTACCAAAGAAACATTTCTCAGCTTAATCCTTTCATATGGGGATATTTTTGATGGAAAGATTTACATCAGGACAAAAATCAGTAGTTTCCATTTTTTAGGGCCACCTGATATGTAAAATCTCTCGTTGCACCTTTAATGTGCAGGTGACTCAGAGTTGCTCAATCTTTTATTTTGTTTTTTACATTTTATCCAACTCAGAATTAACTGCCTTACCCTAACACAACCAAAACTCAAACTCACCGAGCTGAGGCTAGAAAAATCCTCAAAAAGTCGATGATGTTATCGTATGAACACATACATGGGAACGAAATTGCTGGCGTAGCCAGTGACACCCTTGTGGCTTGCCTTCCCTTGTCATGGGAATGGGGTGCTGAGGCTCCTAGTTCGAATCTTGCACAAGAGGTCCCACCCTTTACCTTCCCTTTCCCGGAGGAGATGGTTAGAAACCAGAACAATGTTTAGTGCTTTTAAACAATAATAGGTCATTTTCTTTGGGATTAAAACAAAACACCTACAATAGTTTTATTCTCCCTGGCTTGAAAGAGAGGGGGATATGCGAGGGGTGCGCATACAGTCTGTATGTGTGTGTGTGTGTTTCCGTGTGTTTAGGTTTGGGTGTGTTTTCGTTTTTGTGTCTACTTCGAAAAGTTGAAGTCGATTAAACCAGACTTGGGGGTTAAGTTACAAATAGGGGTTCCGTCATATGTGGATGGTTTGTCAAAGGTCATTGACCAAGGTGTCAAGGTATCTGGGTCATGTTCAGATCTGCCATCTGGCCAGGGGATGTCGCAAGTTTACTTGCAGGTATTTTATTTAACATTGAGTTTTGGTATTATTGTGTAAACATTGTGTAGTGACGTTGGTCTGCAAGTAGTAGAGCGGGAGGAAAAACGATCATTGTAAATATGGGTTATTATTATGCAAAAACAGTCCTGCTCCTAACAAATCCATGAAATAGTAAAAAAAAATGAACAGTTAAGGTAACTTTAACGAGCATTATTGTCAGTGAATCATGAAGAATGCTTGATAATGCAACACTACCAGTTGAGAGGCACAGTGGCATTTTAAATTTTGAGAAAGAAAAATAATGATTCTGGCATAAATTTTTAAGGCTTTGTAGTCCGGGGATGGTAGTGTTACGAAAAATATTCCAAAGGGTAATGGGTTAAATACCAATCAAAGCACAAGGAAAGTGTTGTGTTAGTCTGTATTCCTTGGACAGTCAATGTCACATTGAAAAGTAATAACCATTTACCTACTTTTTTTATTTAGGACAAAGGGGCCCCTGCTAGGAAATAACGAAATCAAAAGTTAGATATTCAGCAAACTGTTCTTGGAGAAGCGAATGAGAGAATTACCCTCATCAGCACCACACTGACTACAAGATAAAGGAGAACTGGCTACAGGGGAAATGTCAGAGGTAAGTGATACGCCCATGTCATCCAATATCACCTTCTAGAATTAGAGTTATATTACACTCATCTGGGAGCATGGTAGTATCCATGGCGATTGCCTGCTTCTAAAAAAGAGGATTTTAACAAAACTGGTTTTGCTCTGCATTTGACCTGGAATCATGGGGAAAAGTTTTTGAACGCTTGATTCACTGGGGTCCCAAACTATATGTGAATTTGGAATGACCTACCTACGAATTGAAAAACAAGATACGCAAGCCCACTTCATCCCCTCTACCCCCGAATCAATGTTGATATGCTTTGACATACCGGAAAAGACATTGATATTTCGCAACATTGTATGTTGAGCAGGGGAACATTTTAGCCAAGCAGCCAGAAAAGTGATAAGAAAGTGACAAGAAAGAAAGCATATCAAAATAAGCGGGTATCAGAAAGTGAAAATTTGGGTCTTTGGGTGACAAGTCATTTAAATGGACATTTTCAGCAGTTATGCATGCATTTAAAATCTTGTTCATCATATCTAACATTTTCTGAGTAAAATTTAAACCAAATATGTCACTTAAAGATTACAAAAACTCTGACATGTTAATACTATTGAGTAATTTTTTTCAAAAAATCTTGGGTTTTTTTATGGGTGAGAGCAGAGAAAATAGGGATTCCTGTTTTGTTTCCATTGTTTAGTTAAGATTCAAAATAAATAAAATCTTCTTAAATTCATGTATTCATAACTTGATATGACCAAAAGTATCAATGAAATCTTTTCTGTTCTCTAAGAATTTGACATAGGATCTGTACATTACTTCACAAAATAGAGTTAGCATTTGCAAATCTTTCTTTGTAAGTAGATTGCTAGCCATTCCTACTCAACATGTTTCTATAGTGTGTTCACTATAAGATGAAACATGACCTTTGATAAAGTACATTGTGATAACACTAGGGAAGACCAAGGTCATAATGCAACCCTAGGGTAAATAGACTACAGTAGCTATAGTGTATTTGACACAACTTGGGGTCTCTTCTCCAACAAAATGTGTAGAATATAAGTGCCAAAAGAATAGGGCCATGTTCCACCTTACACTGTACAGGGTATGATACTTGTATCAATATATGATATTCCTCTTGTTTCCACTCCCACACAGTCCTACAGCACACTGCCCAAGCCAGCTGCTCTGACCGGCAGGTTAGAGGTTCGACTCATGGGGTGTCAGGATCTGAGAGAAAACATACCTAATAGGAACAAAACACAAGCTCTGCCAGGCTATAGTCCACATGAAAACAAAAGCAGTATATACTTCAAAGGCAAATCTTCATTTCACGGAAGGTCAAGCCGCAAGGAATCATCGAGAACTCAAAGCGATGATCTTTCAAGTGAGTTGATAAGTTCTTAAAAAGGTACCATTGAGTGACCAAATATAATATACATAATTCTTTGTTTTTATTAGTTCATTGAGATATAAATGAGCCTGCATTTAAAGACACATTGGCACATTTGAAAAATAGTGCACCCTACGATTGCTCATAATTGATATTTTTGCATGGTTGTAAAGCTTTTATATATATTATTAGCCCTTGCCTGAAATGATTATGCCCAAATCAACATCCTTATGGGTAAACAGAATGATTTTATATTTTAACCACTCCGGAGTGGGTTTATTCAGTAGACAGTGGATCATGGTGTTAAACACAAGAAAACATACACCAGAGATGATTCCAATGTCACCCACCCAGTTTGACCAGCCGGTGATCTTTGTGGCTTTAATATCAATGAGTTTGAGTTTGTGATATTCATGTAATAAACATATTTGTTGATAAAGTTATAACAGGCTCCTCTGTTTCATGGTTTGATATTTTTGTGCATAAAATTTTATATCTGGATTCTTCCAAGGTCCTAGAGTATCATTTGAGAGCAAATTGAAATTTCATATTTTATTGAAAATGTGCCAGTGTCGTTAAGTGGCACCTGCTATGCAGAGGGTAGTCATTTTGAAAGTGCAAGAACAAGACTTCAAATTGCCATTTATGATGATGATGGTGAGGAGGAGGATGTTGAGGATGAGTAGGAAATTGAGAAACATATCGTGCGTAACTCTGCAATCATGAGCTGCAGTCAACATTGTCATAATTGGTTGTATTGTTTGTGTTATTTGTGTTTTTTTAATGAATGCCACGTCCTACATTGAATGAAATGATTTTGATTGATGCAATTTATCAATTTATGAAGGAAATAGGCATGCAAACAATGGGCGGAAGATCACCGATAGTGGCTTAAATTTTATTTTAACTCGGGATATGGTCCGATATGGTCTTCTGATTAAAAGCTGAACAATTGAATGCAGGTATCTAAATGTATTGCAATACTCTGTCATTTTATGGCAAAAGGTCATATTTTATGTTTAGTCACCCAATATTATGCTTTCTTTTGTTGTGACTTTGTGAGCATCATTTACATGATGTGACCCTTGCATGGAAGAGAGACATAACCTGAAATTAATTAAGAATTCTGTAGAAATAACAGCATTTTTCCAGGGAAGTAGTGCTCCCTCCTACAACTTCAGTGAACTATTTATGGTATGTGACTTTTGGCCCGGCATGTTTTTGACATCTTTTAAATCATCAAAAAACAAGGTGATCGATGTACAATGATAATATAAACCTGATATAATTTCTATTCTCTGTTTGGATTCTTCTGTGCCATTTTCCAAGCACACTACCAATTTGTTGTCATAGATTGTTAGAATGAGTACTGAGAGTACAACTTTGGGTGGCTATTTATGAGATACACCTTCAAAGATTTACACAACATTTATGCTTGTACATTTCATGCAATGAAGTTTCATTTATTGCCCCGCGCGGGAGCGCGGGGCTATAGATGTGGAGTAACTTGACAGACATGGAGTTTTGCTGCATTGAAGCCTGAAGAGCCTTGGTCATAACAACTTTTCATGACAATTGAAAATGATGATCAGTGCTAAAATTACGTAATGGTTGTGATGAACATGGCATAAATATTAATGCAAACACAAAGTAAGTAAAATGATGATACAGTGTGAGATAGATTGTATTTTCAGTGTTTTTATACAAATTTATATTGGATCTGTACAAGGTTCTATTTCCACGTGTTTAAGTGGGGTCAAATATCAGCTAGGCCAGTTGGGCGAAGTGCCAGCAGTGCCTGGTTATATCATTGCATATTCAGAAATATTGACAATTTCTTGACAGCTGACAGCAGTTACGATGGTCGAGTCGACTATTTAGGTACTACAGTAAACTTGAACAAGAGTATAGTGAACTTGAGTTAAGTTTACGATACCATTATTTATACCATCAGTTTTCAATAAAAGTCACATACACTAGCATTTTTTTGTTTGGAAAATGTTATTTATCTCTCAATTCTTGGCTATTTTCGGATATTTTAAATAATTCTGCCATTGCGTGGGGCATACATTGGTGCCCAGCACCAACATGTTTCTTGTACTTTACTGCATCTGTGTTGAGGTGAGTTGTGTTGCCTGATCTTCAGTCTCTGCCCAAAATACTTCATCACAGAACTGCAATAAAGTTAAATCATTTTAACTGGATTTGCAGGGAGTTGCATTGAGTTGGGGAGAGAGATCAATATCTCCCGTGTACAACGCACAGTGCAGTTAGGTATGATCTGACCTTAAGAAGCCTTTGCAAATTTAGCAAAGTAAAAATATTGACTTCAACCGTGGACAGAATGGGGTGACCAGTTGCCCCTACTCCATATCTGTCAGTCAGCATTACATGGACTGTTATTGGTTTAAGCATAGCCTTCAGGCAGGCATGTTTGATCAAAATGTGATTGGAAAATGTTAGAAACATGCTATTTAATTTTGTCTTTTTCGAATCACATGCATTATAAATTGTATAAGCTATGTTTGTGCTCAGTAAGTGCTAATCATGATCAGCAAATAATCTTAAAGGTACACTGTTTAATTTCCTCCATTCTTAAAAAATGTCAACCACATACTTAATTCAAAAGTTTAATTAAATCCAATTGTAGCAAATATTTGCACATATCATCATAATGAAACAGAAATCTGCCCAAATTCTGAGGTGTGTGTTGAAAAAATATAAGATTTCCAGTGGTGCTGAAATCTCACACGATGTAGTGAGTGGTGGGATCGAGGCTGACAATCGGATCTTGTGCCTTTAATCACAACAGAAATTGTCCATAAGTTAATACCCCCCCCCACACAAAGTGATGGCCTCATTCTGCCCCGACTAATGATTATTTCGGACCAATTAAAGGTTTGCAGCATGCGCAGGATTTCACCATATCAGGTGCCTCGGAAAAAATGAAAGTACTGATTTTTGCCCTGATGTAAAGCGGTTCCACCAATAATATCCCCATCTAAAAGGATTAGCTGAGAATGAATGTTTATTTGGTACAAAAATTGTGAAATTTCTAATTTTGTATAGGAGCAAGTATACGAAATTCATCCTATGTTTATAGTGAAATAAAGCAAATCCAAAAATTACCTTTTTTCTCTCTTTTAAGACATTTCTGTAGCCAAATACAAGGTTAGAAATCTATTGAGTGTCAATCTATATGAAATTACTATTATGACACAATATTGGGTTTTTTGGTGTCTCAAAATCTCTCGTTGCACCTTTAAGGAATACAAATATACTATTTAAAAAAAGTTTTAAGTCAAATAAGTGCACTGAATTAATCCTGCAAAAATACCTCAGGTTTCAGTGAAATTCAAACCTTTCTCTCTTTTACCCATGTATTGCCTGTGGAAATGATAAGACAGAGCCAACTCTAGTAACTCTAGTTTATTGAGTGAAGACAGGGCAATAGATCATCTTTCCATACATGTTTGTGAAATATAAGATTTTCCTTGCGGCCATGTTATGCACCAAAGAACAAGGGGTGAAATAAAATATTTCAATATTTTTTTTTTTTCATTAGAAACTGATCTTTTTAATTAACATTACATATATTTCATTAAAAATTTTTAACGGAAAGAGTCCAAATAAATATTTATATTTATTTGAGAATCAAACTGACTAAACCCTGTTAGCCCCACTCCTGTGTTTCACATGCTGTTATTTTGAGTACAAGCTACATACAGCTGAAACGTGTGAATTTATTAGGCCTGGGTTATCAAGACTGATCCCTAGGAGGAAGGAACATTAGCAGTGGGATTGGACTCTATAACACTTCCTGTTAGTGATGCCGCCTATCACATAGCTTTTGTCCTATTTATATCTGGGCCAGCCAGGAGTTATTTTGGGAAGTGCTACTGGATAATATAGGCGATCTTTTAAGTGAAAAATTCAGCTGTAGTTACGAAAATGGGCTACAAAATTGGTTGTAGTTGGAGAAAGAAATGGGCTAATTGCTGAATTTAAAGCCGGGGCGTAGTTGCTGATCAGTTACTGTATTGGCTACCTGTAAAAATCCCAGGGTGAAGACATGTTCCAGAAGTGTTGGTTAGAAGTGGACTTCAGATAAAAAATTAATGAGTTTTATCCAAAAAAAAAAATGGGTGTCGGGTGAAAAATGGACTATTTCATTGTTGTTGAAAAATTGTGTGTGTGTGTTTTTTTGAATGTGTGAAAAAGGGGACATTATTTTAGGAACAATACAGTTTTGAAAATAGGACTGTTTTGGTAAATGTTTAAAATTGTTGTTGTATATTAAAAGGGATTGAGTTAGTTTTTTATGAGGATGTGACTCAGTCAAGAGCAGTGAGTCATATTGTGCATCTTGTAAGTTTTCCATTTCATCTCTGTTCTACCCATAAGGTACATATTTGACATTAACTTTGTGAACTTAAGGGTCATTTGGTTACTGAGTCATAAATAATTCTGCAAATTAGGAGAACAAATAGAATTTAAAAAAAATTGTTTTCAAAATATAGATCATTGGACAAGCAATTTATTTCTTTTGATCATACCACAAGAAATTATTCTATTAGCTTGTGACATATCCAGCAAAGTGCTCAGGCACTGCTGTGGAATACCTTAGGCTGCTACAACACAAATTCCAGAACAATAATGAGAGGTTTATAACAAGAAATCCAATTTTAGATAGAGAAGGAAACAAAGCAAACAAAAGGCTTTCCAACTAGTGAACTTCCATATCAAAATACTGTAACAGTAGGTGTCCGTGTCATGCATTCATTTGCAAAATAGGCAAGACCTTTCAAATCAGCAGTTCACATTTTGTTGAACCCATTAGGTACACTGCAATCTAACCCTATACCTGGACTTGTGCTAGGCAATTTCCTGGGCCTTCCACACCAAGGATTTTATCAGTAAAGATTGGCCTGTGGTAACATGCAGCCACAACGATTTTATGGGCAGACCAGATGATAATGGGTTACACTTTCATTAGGTGTGTTCAGACGGTGGCCTACTTTCGAAAGTAGCGTTACCAATGAAAAATTCATTTAATCCTCATTAGCGCCTCTTAACAACGACGCACGTCCACACGAAACTTAACAATGATATCCTTCCAAAGTTACCAGCGAGCGGCCTTCATCTGTCATTGGTAAATAGCGGAAGTAGCGCGCCGCTCGTGCTGACCTGACGGTTAATTGCTTGAAACGCCGGGAAAACTCAACCCATTGTAAACAATGCCAAAATGGAATCCTCAAGCAGGAGTGTGTTTTTAAAAGCGATATTTTGACACCGATTTTCATTATTACTCATCGTCAGAGGATTTGGCAGTAACGCTGTTTATGCCGATAATCATCCCCCTACACCAATCAGCGAGAAGCGATCCAGCCCCAAACATGACATCATCAAAAACAAAGGTCATGTATCATCAACGAAATGTGGTTCCTCGCCACAGAGACAGAGTTACGTGCAGTGGCCGGTTTACGGCACATTTTTGATTCGCGCACTTGCTGTGATTAATTCACGATTGCTCACTTAATACAAATCATATAAAGTTCTAATCTCGCACAAGTAACAATGAATATGTACTTATTTAGATTGAATACCGATCGAATCAATTTCTCTCAATAAAAATTATGTTGGGATTTCTTTTTCAACAACTTTTCAAAATACTTGGCCACCTACGCTGTGTGTGCATAACCAACGTGGGACACGAGGCTGCCTGTCAACGGTCACGTGATCGCGAAAAGGGAAATCCCTATTCGACCATGTGCTTCAACTCAATTTTATCTTACACGGTGGGTTCATCCAGATCTCGATTAACGCTTGTATCTCTCTCTCGGACCAGTTTGGGTTCCGTGTTCGCTTGTTTTTCGGGGCTGTAGGCCTACTACTAGATGATGATGCTTTTATCAAAATAAATTGGAAAAACAGTAAACTGTACTACACTACAGACAAGCACAAGACCGCTGTTAAAGTTGATGAACACACAAGTAAAATGGTGTTCATTTATGGTATCCACGCTACTGAATAAGTTGACCCACATGTCGTTACAAGGTCACCCTTAACATTGACGTCGTGAGTAGCACTGTTCACACGGCACTTACCAACGACAATTGCTCGCAAGTAGCTCGCTACTTTTAAGATTTCTTAAAAGTAAATCGTCGTTGTTAACTCGTTGTTAGCTTAACAATGATGTTGTTCAGACGGTCACTACTCACGAGCTTACCAATGACTGTGCTTACCAACGATCTTACCAACGACTTAACAACGATCGTGTGAACATGCCTATTGAAAAGCAGCCTAGAGACAAGATATTTTGTCTAGAAATCAAGGGCAGGTTTCGATCAGAATTGCCTGTCTCACTCGCTTAGCAATGGTTCAGGTTCACTGCACTAAAACAATGAAATCACTGAAGTAAACCTGGGCTACTCTAGCCCTGGTTCGCAAGTAGTATGCATCTGATGAACATCATGTACATTGCACTTCTGTTTTATAATTAGTGGGTTAGTGTGTGTATGGACTCAGCAACTCTGGATTCATCACTGTTTACAGAGATGCCAGATGTTTATCTGAATTCAGATTTTTTTACTCCCAAATTTCTGCAGTGTGTTTTATTTTCAGCCTGTTTTGGGTCATTTTTATACAAATTCACACACTCTTTCAGATTTTTTGGATAACACTCACACTATCTGTGTTTAACAATGCTCACTCATGTAGAATTTGATTCAGATTCCCTTGGATCTTACTGAAAATATGTTTGCGTTTCCGAGCACCATGACCATGCGTAGAGGAAATACATAAGGCCACAGCACATCACACACATATTTTGACACAAAAACAGTCTATGGTATTAACCCTTTCAATTCTGGCCAATTCTGTGTAAGTTGCAGCACATAAGTCAGTGGCTTTAAAGATGGCATCCCAAATGCTTGCAGGTCATTTGGAAAGCCATCTAAAAAAAAACAATAGCTTGTTTCGACTCAGATGCATTTTTCATGCTGATTCTGAATATGCCCTGGAAATAAATAATTTCGACCTTTTTGAAACAAAAATTAACAAATATTGATCTTTGAACCACTGTAGTCGCTTGCCGTGTTCAAAGGATTAAAGGTGCAACGAGAGATTTTGGGCATCCATATATTGTGTCATATGTAGTGATTTCATATAGATAAGACTCCAATAGATTTCTTACCTTGTATTTGGCTACAGAAACGCCTTGAAAGTGAAAACAAAAGGTGATTTTGATTTGCTTAATTTCAATATAAAACACAGGCTGAATTTAGTATTTACTCCTAGAGTAAATTAGAAATTTCACAATGTTTGTACCAAAGAAATGATTGTCAGCTGAATCATTTCACATGGGGAAAGGTTGATAGAAAGCGTTACATTAGTGGAAAAATAAGAATTTTCACATTTTTAGGGACACATGTTATGTGAAATCTCTCATTGCACCTTTAAGACTACAATTATAGTAAAAGAACAGTTGTTGTTGTTGAACATAGTGTGGGCATTTCCCAGTGTGGTTAATATCATGGTTAATACCGGTTGCAAGAATAAACAGCTGAAGGATTAAAATACAGGAAGTCTGTTGGAGAAATTCAAAGTTAGACTTGTTCTTAGCCAAATTCTGTGTAATGCTGTGCCTTATTGGTATTGTTTGTGCAGAGGTTATGCAAAAGGTCAACTGTAAATGATATACAATAGTCTGGACTGAATAGGGAAAAAAGTTCATATCTACATGTACATTGTTTGCTGGAGAGCATATGAAATCAGAAGTGAAAATGAACAGCAACTAAAAAATATTTGATTTCTGTGTTAGTGAAGTTTGCTCTTTTGTACTTCCTTATTGGTATTAATTCCTGCTGATTTTGTCTTGTTTCCCATCACAGTGTGAAGAGTATCTGTAAACCACATCTAGAGTTTGGTTACATTAATTTGATATAATAAAAAGTTTCTGTCCTTTCCTGTACCATGATCTATTTTATAAATGCGGATAGATTTCAGAACTGGTAGTAAGCATAGAAACCTACAGCACTTGGGCACTTTTGATTCCAGAACAACAGAACCAAATTGTTCTAATTAAAGAAATAAGAGAGTTCCAAATTGGGATTATTCAATTCATATTTTTTTCAATTCAGTTTCATTCAGATATATAAGTTAAAACAAAGCATGCAAATCATATATAGTTCAGTAGTATTCAAACCTCCCTGCAATATAGGAATAAAAATGTCCCCTTTTTTTGGCCATATCTTGAAAGTTGACTTAAGGGTAGTGTTAACCCTAGTGCTTTTGTTTTTACTTGAATTTCTGATTTTTGCACCATTTTAAACATCAACCTGTGTTCTATCGTTTCCAACAAAGGTCATCCAATGCAGACACTCCCGAGTTGTATTTTTTTGCCGATTTAAAGCAGCTATTTGACCATTTAAAGTCACAAAAACCACATGGTCTTAACGGCGGGAATTTAAGCACATTACACGCCGTCAGGCGCAAGGCGCAGCATCGCGTCGCGCGGTGAATTTTTACTGCGTAATGAAGCGTGCGCGTGTTTTAATGTACTTTTGCGCAAACGCATCTTGGAAAAACAAAAAATAATATTTGAAAATGTAAACAAAGCGCTAATTTAGACCAGACGCAATTTCAATTTCTTCTGATTTCTGGAGTTAGAGAGAAAAGATGTTTGATTCAATAGTGCACAAAGATGTATTTTCATCACTTGCACAACATACTCAATTTTGAAGTTCAAAGATAAAGTTATTTGAGAAAGAGACAGCTTGAAATGGCGTGAAAAGTCACTTTTTTACTAAAACACAGATTTTCTCAATGTTCAATTTTTGCAAAATTTGGTAAATTTTCAGACAAGATAACTCCAAAAGTACCGAAGTAAAAGGCAAGGTTTAACTTTTCTACGATAGCAATCGGTCTTCTCTAGGGACGGTTTTCTCAATTTTTCATTTTTCGATTTCTAACTAAAGATATTCTCCAATATATACTCAAATCACACTTTTTTGACATTTTTCCATATATTTCGAAAAGTAAGCTCTATTTTTCAAAAATGAAAACACCGTCCCTAGACAAATTTGTCTTGTTTCTAAAAAATAACATAAGAAATCATAAAAATTCAAATTGTTTTTGTTATGCTGTCTGAAAATTTTGGGGCAAAATCATGTTTTTTTAGTATTTTTCTCAAAATACGGAAAGTTTTACATTAATCTGATGCCATCATCGGGTTCATCGTCCAATTTTCTTTCTAGAAATGTATACTTTTACGGACAATAATCAAATATTTGAGAAGTTACAAACCAAAATAGATACTCGGAAGCTCAAGGTTGACACTGCCCTTAAACATAGTTCTTCCAAGATAGGACTGGGATCCAGTTAGTATTTCCAAACGTGTTTCTTTTTATCCCCCAGGCTTGAAAAGCAGAGGGGGATATTGCGAGGGTGCGCATGTCCATATGTGTATGTATGTATGTATGTATGTATGTGTGTATATGTATGTATGTGTGTTCCAGTTTGGTTAGGTTTTCGTTTTTCGCGTCTCCTTCGAAAAGTTTAAGTCCGATTTAAACCAGACTTGGGGTGAAGTTGCAATAGGGGTTCCTTCATATGTGGATGACGTCAAAGGTCATGGGACAAGGTCAAAGGTCATCTGAGGTCATGTTCCAGTTCCAGTTTGGTTAGGTTTTCGTTTTTTACGTCTCCTTCGAAAAGTTTAAGTCCGATTTAAACCTAACTTGGGTCAAAGGTGCAATACGGGTTCCTTCATATGTTGTTGAGGTCAAAGGTCACATACCAAGGTCAAAGGTCATCTGCGGTCATTTTCCCCTTTGGTTAGGCTTTAATTTTTCAGAAACTGCTACATTTCTAGATATTATTCCATGAGAACAATTTATTGAATTTTGATGCCCTGCAACTGACAACTGTGCCAACTAACCAACTTGTGTATACTGCCATCTTGCCAGGGGGGTTGTGCAAGTTTACTTGCAGTATTTTTGTATTTTTATATATTTGAATTGAAAAAAGGGCTCTGTATTTATTAAGTTACTGTGCTGCTCAGAATGTTGTCAAGTAATGGATGTAACAATTAATATTACCTGCTCATTTCTAAATTTAGTACAGTGTGTGCATAATAGCCTATGTTGGGTATTAATATCTCATCACTTTAATGATCATGTCCTTCACTAATAACAGAAATGATGCTGCTGATGATGACGATGATGATGATGATAATAATAATGATTATGTTGATTATATACACATACAAGGCAAAAATCAAGGAAAATGTTTGTGTATATATTTCAAAGTGTGCTTTACCATTCAATGTTATCATCACTAGAGAGATAATTTCTGGAATTCAAATCTAAACTGTTGGTTAGATAACCTGTCAGTGTGGGGTCAAAATTAGCTTTTGAAGATTTTTGTAAGGGTACTTTTGAAGTGGAACCCAAAGGAAATGCAGCACATTACGGTAGTAACAAGGTACATGTATGTTATGCTATATTATATTTTATAATGCATGTATAATACCTGTAGTTTGACAGGTAAATTTTGATATGAGTAGATAATATTCTGTTCATGGGTTTGTTAAAGACACTATCAGTGATTTGCTAAATCAGAAAATCGAAAAAAATCATCAAAAATCAGATTTTTGCTTGTATGTAACAAGTATAGGTGTCCTAACATACCCTGCAAATGATAGGACCTGAAGCAACCTAATAAGGACAAAATCGGACATTTTAGTCATTAGTGTCCGTTCGGACACTTACTACAACACGTAAGTGAATGGAGATTTGTATCTTTGAACACTGCCGTTTTCTTCCTTTTTCTGTCAATTTTTCGGTTGAAAGAAGTAACTTACGAGATTTCTACAGACTAAACCTTCACTTCTGCAAATTTCAGGTATTTTGACTCATTCTGATAAATCACTGATAGTGGCTTTAACAGAAGACTACGAATATAAAGTTTATAACTTCATATTCAAACACCTTCAACAATGGCAATATCCATAAGATCTCTATACCTTGGATAAAATTATTTTAAAATTTGCAAAGCATGATAATAATGGAATGTAGATAATGTCATTGGTGTTAATTTCCATTATTGTCTTTAAAGCAGCACCGTGAAATGGCTCACGCCATCGAACCTAATGTTTAGGGGAAAAAATGTTGTTTACCGTAACCCAACAGACCCTAGAAAAACCTGCTAGCCCAAAAATGTTCCATGTAAAATTTTTTTTAAAATCTGCCAAATGTATTTTCTCCTTACAAAGTTGACATTTGAAGATGATGCATGGTGCTTTGTAGGCTGTGTAGAAACCATTTTCAAGCAAGCAAATAATATGATAGTGTACTCTTTTGTTATTGTGTCTCTTAAGTTAACTTTTATCATCTGTCCACACCCTTGTCCCATCTCTCTATTTCTCACTCATTTCCTTATTTTCTCTCTTTTCAGATGAAGTTAGTGCCCTGTTAAAGCTAGATAATGTCCGGGTTGGTGAAACACCCTGGAAACCAATAAGCAATCAGTGCTGGGACCAAAAGTTTAGCATAGAATTAGATAAGGTAAGTGATGGTGATCATGGGGAAAAATCTTAAACACTACAACATAAGGTTGGCGTTTTTCACAAAGTTTGTCTGGACATCATAGCCAGAAATATGTGAAAACATGCAATTGAGGTTGTGGGTGTACACGAAGGATATTTGTACTACATACAAAAAGCATTATAACAAAACCCCAGTTTTTTTGTCAACCGTGAGGAAAGGCCTAATGGCTGCATGCCTACATACTGTGCTATGATTTTAAAATCTCAACTTCTTTATAGTGTAATAGAGCAAATATCCGTCCACCCGCATACAAATCACATATATGTAACTACTCCTCTGTTACATCTCTGAAGTTGGCCCAGGGGAATAAACAAGCTTTTACTTACTATTATGTTTTTTAATAAGGCAGGGAAACAAGGCATTGGATCAAGAAATGCCCTGTTAACATTACAGATATTGCAGCTGCCATCTTGAATTTCTCAAACCCATAAAGGTACCATGTTTGCATCATCCAGATTCTGAATCTGTAGGTCTTAAAGATGTAGAACCATCAAAGAACATTTTGTGGATGATACTTTAGATTCAGGAATAAAATGGGTTTGGCTGTGGACTACATGTTTTTACAACATATGGGTTTGGCTGTGGACTACATGTTTTTACAACATTTCAAGCCTTTGGAATTACATAAAATGCAAAATTACAAAGAGTATGTTCATTTTCTTCCATAAAAAAATGACTGATTGCTCTTTTTCTGCACATGTTGTACTACTGTTTATGCAACTTTCTTACTGTTTTCAGTATCACTGAAAACTTGTCTCTAGTCAAAAACCACAATTTTCCACCATTAATGGCAAAATTCAACTTTTACTAAAGTCAAAAGTAATGAAAGTTGTCAACTATATGAACACATTACCAAGATTTCCCTCATGTGCTCTGTTTTTCTTTTACCACCTTGCAGTCTAGAGAATTCGAAATAGCTTTCCTATGGCACGATTATAGGTCTCTATGCTGCATCAATTTCCTGAGAGGTTAAGAAGACTGCTTAGATAATCAGCGCATGGGCCTTGTATACAACTAGAACCAAAGGAATGTTGTTTGCGACGGTAAGGGTAAGTCTCTCTTATTGGACTATTCTGAAGGCACATTCAGTGTCTGTCGGTGTTCATTATCATCCGGTATCTCGTCAGCTGCGTGAAATGGGACTGAAAGAGCCTTGACTCCTCCACAGGCCTCATTCTGATCGGTGTTGATGTGTTACGACAAGTGCACAGTCAGCCTGAATTGGAGCAGCATTGATTTCTTGCGTAGCACAGATGCTATATATAACTACTGGTAAGGAGTTGAATCAGTCTCGGCTTTCCAGTGTTCCCCCGTACAAGTAATGTTCAATTAAGTTGTAATCTGTCAAACATATGAGGTGCATTTAAAGGCAGTATCTGTGATTTTATGTTCGAAAGAATTTTCCTTTCTTTGTGCTAGAAATGACAAAATAGCTGTTTTTGAAATTTTCCTGATCTGGTGACTTGGCAAAAAATATAAAATTTTCTTAAAAACAGGAGCACAATTTTTTTTAATGAAACTCCAAAGAATTTACAACTGGTGCAAATCATGAAATATGAAACAAGCCTAGTTTAAAGGGGTAAGCTGGGATTTGCTTGAAATCCATGTATTAAAGGTAAAAAAAAGTGCATTTTATCTGATACTGGACTTTCTATGGATGCATATAAAAGTCTACCTCTTGAGATGGATATATCTTTCCCTACAAATGTCCCAGATTTTAAAGCATGATATTCTGCACCTTGACCAAAAGCACAAATTACTCAAATACCTCATTTTAAGGATGCTTGTTCTGATCATCTTTGGACCCCCCCCCCCACACACTTACCTGAATTTTCAGCCGTTAAGATGTTTTAATGATTAACCATCAATATTAGCACAGTAGTGAATAGAGCTTTGTGAGTGTGTATGCAAGTGTTAGTCTCATATAAATAGAGAACATGATGCACATAATTGGAACACATGTTGATTTTTCCCCTGCATTAAAGTAGTTGAATGGAATTTTACACACTTGTCCCTGATTTATATGCTAATATAATAAATTAACACATTTTTCCTCTCACATTATTGAGATATAGCAATTTCAATTGTTTCCATTTATATATGTAACTTAGGGCATAAGTAATATGTGATTTGATCTGTGATGTGATCTTTGATGACGTGTGTATCAAAGAAGAAAGAAGTAAACAGTAATGGAAATTTAATATTTCAAACTCTGCAGTGATAGTAAAAACTCAAAATATAAATTTCCCGCCATGTGGCGGGTTTTCCCAGATCGCATCACATATTATGTATTTGTCACAATCACTAAAATTTTTAAAATGGCCCAAATTTTCAATCATGATCAAGAAAATCATGGCTTATTAGTGGCTATTGCTAGCAGTCCATTGATTTCAAAATGCAGAGAAACATCCAATTGTAGCAACCTTATCCAAGCTGTATTTGGTATGTCATAAGAAATGGGTATGTTAAAATGTCTCATCTGTTACATTTCAGATAACCTTTTACAATCCCACAATAGAAAGGAGAACAAAGCTACAACGACAGAAAAACATCTTCCCAAGGCACAAAGGTAAGAGCATTCCTCTGAGAACCCTGAGATCTAGTTTAATAACTAAGGCTTTCTTTGAAGATGCTAAATTCTTTGGTAGTAACATTTTAGTGACTTGCATGATCAAAGTACCATTTGCAATCCCACAATTCCATTCTTTCCTACCCAGTTTCAATTTGGAATTTAATCTTGGTATTCAGTGGCGGATCCAGGATTTGAAAAATGTCAAAATTACAGGGGGCTGAAAGGCTGAAACTAGTCCAAAAGCTTCCAAAATGGGCTGATTTTGCAAGATTTTGCAGAATTACCGGGAGACGCGCGCCCCTCCGCCCCCTCCCTGGATCCGCGCCTGGTATTATGCATTGAGTATTGATGTTATTTTGATGTTGATACACTTGAGGTCTACCATGGTTTTCTACATTGGTGCACGACTGTCAATGTTGCATATGTTCTTTGCATTAAACTGGTTGTTCAATTTTTATTGGGTGGTGGTAGTCCTCTCTTATTGTATTCATGCTTAAGAATCAGAAATTGGGTTACAGATTATTTTACTTCTAGATCTGTTTAAAGGTGCAATGAGAGATTTCACATATCGGGTGTCCATTAAGAAATCAAAAGTACTGATTTTTGCCCTGATGTAAAGCTTTCCATTGAAAATATCACCATCTGAAAGGATTAAGCTGAGAAATGCCTCTTTGATACATAAATGTGAAATTTCTAATTTCGTATAGAAGCAAATACGAAATTCAGCCTGTTTTATATTGAAATATAAGCAAATCAAAATTACCCTTTTTCTCTCTTTTAAGACATTCTGTAGCCAATTCAATGTAAGAAATCTATTGAATGTCTAATCTATATGGAATTACTATTATGAAAAAATATTTGGGTGCCTCAAAATCTCATTGTTGCACCTTTAAGAATAAGAATAAAGATATGAAAGATATATACTTGGAACCAATGAGCCTCTGTCCTTGTTCAATTAAAAGGTTTTACCAGTTTCATTTTAGAGAGAGAGAGTGAGAGTGTACTGCTTCAAAAATGTTTAAAGTACCCTTTTTGAGCAATTCTCAATAGATTTTCATGTTTAAAATGAATTTGGAAATAATCCGTAATCTGTAAATAGAGCCGGTGGAGTGTGGAAGGACATACAGGCTCAAGTTAAACATTAAACTACCTTAATTATTATGCTACTGTATCAGCAAGCACTGTTAATATAAGGGGGACCAGTATTTTAAAGGGAAAAACATTTTAAAAGTGAGAATCAAACATTTTGTTCCAGTTTGTGCGTACATGTACCGAAAAGGGTTTTTTGTAATGTCTTTTTAGCCTGGGTAAGTAATTCATTGTTTAGACACTGCTTTCCAACGATGCCCAGGGTTCCAGGACGGCTAAGGACAGGCAGAGGTTTTCACCCTCCTCTTATCGAAAATGGCTGCGATTACATATACAGGCATGATTCTCCATTTACAAGGGGCTGACGGCTTAACATCCCCTCCGAAGGACAGGATGTTCTCATTGTGCGCTTGCCCATGTCCAAAAGACCCACGGGGAGAGCAGAATTCAAGTTTTAATCAATAGATATTATACAAATCAAATCCAGAATTTAGTACCTAAATTAAATCCCAGCAAGTGGCTCTGCCAGGACTTGAAGCGAAGACCTCTTGCACCAAACGCTCTCATGTTGTTAAGTGAGAATATGCCAGATGACATTTAAAACAGATCAGTTGCTTTTAAGAAAAAAGATACCAATTCTAAAATATGATAATTTGTAAAATAATTAGCATTGGGAGAGTGGATTTCTGTGAACAAAACATGAATGTGTTACCAGAGTAGAATATAGTTTTAGTTGCATTACAAAGTAAATTTGCATTAATAGCAGCAGCACAAAGAAGGGAAAGAGAAAGCATAACTAGGCAAAACTAAAATAGCCTTATTTGTTAATAGACTTAATCTTAAAAGGGAAATGGTTTTCATTCCATTTTCAATATTAGTCAAAGTATTTATTGTAGAATCAAGCTTGTATTCTCACTGCAAGTCTAATTTTAGACCCAGCTTTAAACCAGGGTTAGTCCTATATACCATCCATGAGGAATTTTCTCACATATTTACATCACACTTTCAGAGTATGTTGGAAGAAAAAAGGTTTGTTTGTGACGACTAACCCTGGTTAAAATTTAGACTGACAATGCCAGCCACAAGAAGATCAGATGTTGCGCAAGCCCCAGAGTGTCAACTGCTTGCAGGGTCTTGGAAGAATGTGGCCTATAAATAACAAATTGTTATCAAATGAAGGGAATATTGAATGTAATTCTTGCAGGTCTGTAACTTGTCAAAATTCAATTGAGCTGTTAAAGTGAAATTGTTCATCTGAATTGAATTTTGACAGGTAACAAAACTGCTGTAATAGAAGGTGCTGTATATTCAAAAAGATCACCTGGGCCCTATTTCACTTAAGTTAAGATCAATTTTAAGTGAATTTAAGAAGAGTGATTGCTTTTTTAAAAGAACTTGTTAGGTAAAAGTAATAAAAGAGGACACATGCATAAAAAACAACTGGGATTAAACTTTGTAATTCTCAGCATTATAATTTTTGTTTCAAATTTCTTCTTAAAATGGCTTAAAACGAGTCAATAACATAAGAAAAATAACTCTTCCTAAATCCACTTAAGATTAATCATTTATGAAATAGGCCCTGGAATTTTAATAACAAGACCTGGAATAAGACATGTAAAGTGAAAACAGAAATTCTGTGTCAACTCTGCTGAAGTGTATTCACATTTCTTACAAACTGATCAAGTAAAGAGATATTAAAATTAATTTTGTTCCATCACTTACTTTGACAACAGGCAAGAATTTCTTACGAGCTAACCAAATGAACATCAACGTAGCTACATGGGGTCGCCTCATGAAGAGAGCCATCCCTCAAACGTGCACATCTCCCTCAACATTCAGCCCCACAAATCCCTTCAACGCCATGTCGCCCCCTCCCCGTGACAGGCCGCCCATCAAGAGACTGAGCTTTGAGGAAGGTAAAGACAGAGACAAATCACAGCGGACACAGGAACAACTGGAACTGGAGAAAAAGGTCTCTGAAAACGAGGTACAGGTATGTAAGCTACATGCATGTGTGTATGTATGTATGCTTGCAGTTTGTTTGCCTCCTCCTTACCTTTTCATTTGATTTACCTCCCTAATTCATTTCTGCTTTTGTGTCTGGAATTAAAGGGCTTTTTCTCACCTTGGTTGCTGTTTTTCTTATTTTTCCCATAAGAATTTAATTTTTAGTTTCATTTTCTCATGTTCCAACCCAATTTTGTGACTTAGCACTTTTGTTTGGTATCCTATCCATCCTATTTTGCTCCCCACTTGGTAAATTGTTTTAGAGTGATGTGTCTTTGTAACTGTTTTTTATCTTTGGTGAGTTAACCCTTTAATCATGTAGCACAGGGCCACTACTGTATTATTTTGTAATGGAAGTGACCCGCATCTTGTTTTTATACTCCCCGCCTAAAAAATCGAACGATGTTTGTAAATGGCCATCAGAAACTGTGCTTTAAATGCACGGCCAAGCCAGTGGATAAATCTCGCAAACTTCCACATCATGCCTGTTATCAATGCATTCACGGACCAGGTCAATTAAAGCAAACCACATTCTCGGCGAACAAACGCTCCTGGCCATTATTATTAAATTCACCTAAATACCTACAATACCTTTTAATACGTAATTATATGTTCAGATTTTTAGCGCGAGGAGTATATTCTTCGTATGTTGTTTTAACCCTGACATGGAAAGCCACATCACAGAAACATCTTGAGCACAAAGTTTCAAGTAGTTAAAATCACTGATGTAGGGCATCGCTTTTGAATGAGGTCAATTGGCTCACGCATAACTGGGTAGAGCCATGATCACGTTGATCACAACACAAAACCTATGCATATACTAATTCAGAGCCAGGTGGCACTTAGCCTAGGCTTGAACAGTAACCAACTGGATTATAATGTGCCACTTCCATTGTGAATGCCTGTCAACTTTGAATGGAGTTGATCAAGTGAGGGAACGAGGTTGTTGATCGGGTCACCCCCCCTTTAAGTGCCTACAGTAGTACATTTCAGTTGAAGTTGGTTCTCTCATTAAACTACAATCAACACCTATGTAGTAGGTCTTAGCAATTGTCTTTCAGGTCTTAGATCTCGGCCTTCTCATCTTTCCTCTCATTTTTTCTTTCTCCATCTCCCTCTTTGCTTTATATTCATCACTTACTCACATATCTCTCTGCTCTCTCTCTTTCTCTCTCTCTCAGTTCTTTTTCTCCTCTCTCTCTTCTCTATCTTTCTCTTCCCCTCTACGTGTTCTCTTCTCTCTCTCAATTGTCTGTCTGTCTGTCTTCTTTCTAGCATGTTCTGTTGGGCTATTTGTCCTAGTATAAGTACTACATATTGGCTTAGTATTTGAATTCATTCAAAGGTATTAAAAGAGGCATACTAAAATCCATAGGAAATTTTAAAAATGAAAGGGCATCATGACCACACCCTCGTCCCCTGATTCATCTCAAAGAAAAATGACGATTTTTATAAGCATCTGATACTGTTGGCCCGGAGATAGTTATGTGTGTTAATCTTAGGAGCAAACCGTCGATTACTCTAGAAGACAATTCATCAGTTTGTATTTTCTGTCAATAAACGGACAGAATTAATACACCGTGGCCTATGGGGCTGTGTAAAACAACTAATTCACTCATTAACATTTATAAACGTAACATAGGAATCAACTCGCAAATTTTGGTGAGGGAAATAACATTTATGAGGATATTCTCGTGAAAAAAAATGCTTATATTTTGGATCAGGAAATGCACTTGAAGCAATGCTCATAAACTTCTAGAACTATAACAGAAGGCTAAATGAACTATCAGAACGCTTTTGACTAGGAACTCTGCAAGGTCTTGTTTTATTCATTACTTCACCTAAGGAACTATTTCTGAGATGTAAGTTTGTATCGACGAGTGGCTTTCATTCTGTTTATGTACCTCGAGTCTGATGGGATCCATTACCTAGCCTATGAGCAACATGAAATACAAGGTCCAACATCAATCTGTCATATTCATTTCTTCTCGTTCCGCATACACCAATTGGTTACAAATCACGCAGATCATACAGCCTGTATATGGCGACAGCGATCAAGCATATCACTTGCAGGACAACCTGGTTAATTTCTAAACCTGTGATCTTGAAGAACTCTATAATAAGGAATTTTTACCTTTTTTGGATAAAGCATGAGACGTTTCTAGACAACTGGTCAGTCTAAGTATATTAAGTTAATTTATTCATTATTCCCTATGTGTTCAAGCTCCTTAAACCCATTGTTTGTTAGACCCAAACCATAGAAACCTATGTAGTTTTCTGAGCTTGAACAAATCAAACTGCACTCCGTTTAAATTGAACCTGTAAACTCTAGCAAAAGTTTTAATTGTCATGTGTAATATTAGATTGTTAAAATATCGCCTGTTAATAATTAAAGTATAGCCCCTAATTTGTATAATAACCCCAGGCCTGTGCTGCTTTGTGTAATGTGTGTAATGTGAAAGATGAGATACTCTCAAGTATTTTGTTATTTTACAATTTCCTTCCTGCCTTGCCATCTTTGGTTATTTTGGAATAGGGTATTTACAGGCATTAACAGCTGTATGTTAATCAACCCGGGGCTGACAGGCTCTGGATGCCCTCATAGCATAGCATCGTAAGGTGTTTTAGGATAGTCTGTCTTCTGACCCATTCGCAAATTACCCTCATCAAGACCAATGACTGTAATCGTGTGCTTGACCATGGCTCATCTGTCCTACATCTAGGATAATGGTCAAATTCGATTTTTCTTCACAGTTGTTAGAAAGATTGACTTTGGACCATCACACCTTTTCACACCGAAAACAAGGTTAATCAGTGTTGCCATGCCACGCCTCCAACATGCCATGTTTCTTGTGTCATAGGTCTACAAATTCCTCCCCAGTTGAGATTAGATTGCCATTTTGATGCTCTGGTTACTGATTTTTCCATGTCTGGAATACTTTTGTAGACCGGACCTGTCAATACCCTTACCCACCTACCGAGCTTTAGGAAACGACTCATCCCCTAAGCCATCTCACTCCTAGAACTCTCCTGCTTTTGTAAGGAAATGAAAATAACTTTCAAAAGCCTCAATTAAATAAATCTAAAGCCAGATATGATTTTTAACAAACACTTCTACCACCCATAACATACATGATAAAAACTTCTGACCACCCTCAGACTGACTTTCATTGGGACAACTATTGCTGCCAACCAGATTCAAAGCATATAACTTCGAAACCAGTTAACCATTTGTCATTGCCTTACTAAGCAAGTTTACATGTGCAAAGAAATGAACTGTTGTGTGCATACTATGTGTTCACATTGATGAGATGCTATGTGTGTTTTCTTTTTTTGTCAGATTACACAAGTTTTTAATTCAGCGTGGTTTGTTTGTTTTTCTCGTGTAATTTGCATGATTTAGCAGAGTGATGTCACTTGTGTTACTTAAGAGCAGCTTTGTATCTGGTTTTGGAAATTGGCCATGTGGTTTGCAACAAATTCATTTGACATTCACAACCTAATATCAATCAAGAATCACGAATATGCTTGTAATGTAATTAAGTCCCCCCCCCCCCAATTTTACACATGCATTTTTTGGTGTCAAGGGGAAGGCATTCACCAGTATACTTTAATTAATTCCAAACATCTTTGAACGACATTAATTTTTAATGTGAGTGGTAATTCTATATTTACATAGCCCTTGTTTTACTGTACAAATCACTTTTGCTAATGGTAAACAACCTATATTTTAGCTTGTAGCTTCATAAAAGATAAGAAATTGTTCAAAACTATTTTACCGATATGAGGTGAGAAAAAAGGAAATATAAAGTTTGTAAAGATTACCAAAACCTAGGTGAAAATGGTTGGAGAAGTGGTGGGTTCTAGACTGAGAATCAGGTTATGTTCCCTTTAAAGTTAGTCAGTTGTGGCATTCTAAAAAAAACTCGAGGATATGGGTTATATTGTTCATAATTTGGCCTTCCATTACCAAACAAATGTATAATTCTTGTTTCAAAAAATGATTAAGGTTAGAATAACTTGATTCTATGGAAGTGGTTTAGCCATTTTGATGACGTTAATTTATTCAAACACAAAAATATGTAGTCAAAATGACTTTAGGGTCTGCCTATTAGTCCAAACAGTTCCCTTTTATTAGGACAGGGTTATAATTTTAAATTTCTCAGATAATTGTTTCATATATCAAAAAGGTAAGTCGTATAACGAAGTATGAAAGTCTTGAATCAAGAAGGTCAGAGTTTGTTTTGATTGGTTCACCGAGCGGTGTGATAACTGTCGGTTGATACAAATCAGTTAATGTTAACTACTACTTCAATCTACTTACTGAGCCAAGTAACTCAAATTTGCATAGCAAGTGAAACTGACTACTTAGTTTGCATGAACCCTTTCGTTTTCAGGACGCCCTGTCAGAATTTGACTTCTTATCAGGAACACGTCACGGAGTATCATCAGAAGGGCCGAGTCAGTCGAGGGACGGGGGGTTCATCAACACAAAAACTCATGGCCCTATATCAAATACACGTAGTGATCTCAGGTAAGGCAAAAAGATGGATTTATGCCGTTTTTCAGGTGTTCGTGTCATGATTTCTGAGTCAGGAAATCAGAATTAATTCTTCACATTAAAAACTAGAAAAAGAGATACAACATAAGAATACAATGATAACCTACCTGTAGGAGACCCTATGTGAGTATTTTAATTTGTTTGTTCTAGGGAACATGGTCGGATATACTGTGTTTAGTAGACTAACAAAAATCGGTTTGTGGTCGTCGTTTTGCAATCAAGATTTTAGCTTTGATAATTTGATGCACATCGGTACAACACCAAATGGCTACAAAGTTGACCCTTGAATGTGAAATTACTGTACTCCCTATTCCAGGCTGAGAATTTGTACTCCCCTAAAATATAGATGAAAATGACCATTTTTGTTACCATCTCTATGGTTTCAAAGCTAGGATAAGTGATACAAATCAGTAAATTCAAATGGCTACAAAAGATTACCCCTCATGTAACAATTGGGTAAGACTCCCTTCATATTTCAAGGATTTGTAACCCCATATATTTGGATAAAATGCCCTGTTTGACCAGCTTTCTTAAAGGGACACATGTTCACAAAAAATATTAAGACAAAATGAAATGGACCCTTACTGAAATCACTTCCACAAATTAAAACTATTTGGGTGTTTAAATTTTATAAAAAAAAAACAAAGAGGAGTCAAAATATTTCTTACCATTACTGCCAGCATTTTTTCACTTTAAGCATTCAGTCAGCAGCTCAACTGACATTGCTATTGTATAAGGTGCTGATCTGGCTAATCCTCATTTGACTTGAATATATAAATATCTTACTACAATCCTGAATACAATGACTGAATCCCGATCTGAATGCTTTGAATTGTGTAACAAAACCATTCTGGATCACTGTAATTCTGGCAGGATGTTAACATTTTGATTTTCCATGGCAGGAATTGCCTTTAACCTTGCATGTTTTTTGGCGAATTTGTAAACATCGCAAAGTGTTTTCAAATTGTGAAGGGTCCTTTCATTATGTGTAATATTTTTTCAATGCCATATACCCTCTAAAAGTTATTTGTATCAAATTTTCATTTACAACCCAAGGCCATCTCCTTAGGGTAGTAATTTCCTACACACAATCCTTTCTATTATTTTTAGTGCTGTATTTTTCTAAATTTTGAGTGTTCATGACAGCGATAGTTGTATGTACATTAAGACTGCCACAGGAAAGGATGAAAATCATTACACTGAACTGATTTCCTTTCCAACAACATGTTGACTGAAACATATGCATTTTTCCTTCAGAAGCGGAATGCCCCAACATACTATTTTTCACCCCTAAAAGAGAAAATGGTCTCAACAGTGACCCAGGTACACCTGTCAGCCATTACTCTTCCTCAATTCCGTTTTGTCGCCTTACAAAGAAACTGACGCGTGTTACTGCAGGCTCCCTGTCTTTAGCAGCCCAAATTAACTGAGATTTTTTGATACTGGACTATTGTCGTCTCAATACGGAATACTACTACTACTAGAACATACACATCTGTATAATTACTGATTATCTACTGGATTTATAACGCTCTATTTGGACTGAATAACCGACTTTTACGCCCGTCAGAGAGCTTTTATTGTGTTATCCTTGTTTCCGCCGATTCGGTGTGTGGGTTCGGGCTCCGGTCCGAGGTTCTTCCAATGCGGCCCCGCTGCTTTGGAGCACCAAGATGTTGAGCTTCGGCTACTTCATGGCGTGTTAGTAAGGCGTTTCTCCCTCGGGAGTTCCGGCCGTCTACCTCGCTACCGGCCGGTGGCTCGCCTGGTCTAGCCGTAGGGGCTTCTTCGGTGCAGGCTAGCGCGGTCTGGCGCTGCCTTTTCCCTGTGGGATTTTGGCGGCTGCAATACCTTCCAGTATGGCAGTCTCGGTTGCTCCATAAACGTCTAGTTGGCTGGCTCCCCTCGTGGGTTTGCCTGGCTAGCACGCGGCCCGCGCTGGCTCGCCTGATTGAGCTTGTTGCTTTATCGGCTGCAGGCTAGCGTGGTCGCTCTGCTCTCCCTGTGGGATTGGGCGGGTGCA
>JAMKCH010074383.1:0-15795 GCA_023653785.1 Ophioderma brevispina | reverse complement strand
GGCCGGTGTTAGGTGCAAAAACAGTGTTTAATTAGGAGTTCAGGTTCTGGTCCAGAGAGAGAAAAATGATGCACAAGCCGTGCAAATGTGGGGGATGAGGTTTTGCGCATTGTGTTGTAAAGACCTTTTGGGGTTAGTGTGCTGTTCAGTTACTTTTGGGAGTTGAGTTTGTATTGGAGTTAGTGATTTAGGAGTTCTGAGTTATCGAGTTATGGTGATTGCTGGAGTTGCAGAATGGAGTTGTAGAAAAAAATAGGTTAAGAGTAGGACAGGTGTGAGTTTGTCTTTGATCGAGTTCAGTTTGTGATGGTTCCTGTGTTGAGTGTGGCGAGTTTTATTTGATTTGTTTTGTGCTGAATCGTATAAATTTAGTTTGTGCATCTGTGGCTGTGAGTTTTGTTTGGTGAGTTTTGATTGTCATTGTGCATGTAATTGTGGTTGATTATGTTGAGTGTTGGTGTTCATGTAGTAACAAGACAGGTAAAAAGAAAACTGTTGCTGACTGACGACGGACTTGGTGACGACTAACTGGTAGAACTGTAGCTACTTAGGTTTTCATGTAGACATTAAGGATATTGTAAATTAGGGATTTTTGATGTAACCATAAGAGCTATGCTCTCAAAAATAAGAGTCTACATGTGATTGATTAATCTTAACAAAAAATGTCATTTAGGGTGCCCAACGCACCATGAGAAATGAGTGCTTACAGTATAATTAGGATGGTGCCTTTCCCTCCATTTTTGGAGCTGAGTGTAACTATTTCAAGTAATGAGTGATTATTATTTTTTCGGATGATGGCGACCTTCCTCCAATGTGGAGATGATTGTAATTGCTTTAATGCATGAATTTAGTGAATTTGGTACTTATGATGATGATTGACATGAGTCCTGACTAAAAAAGGAAAAATGATGTATCACATAAGTAGATCAAGTTAAATATTGCATTGGTTAATCTTTCCAGGTTAGCAAACGGTGTTTCGTGCTGGGCCACCTTACCGCCGGTTTTTGGGCTATTGGTCCAAAATTTAGTTAACAAAATTGGTGTGCGCTTTTGCGCGCAGCGTTTGCGGTTTTATAACCGCTCCCTCCGTCCGCCGCGCTGCCATTCCCGCTACAATACGTCACCACATGCTACTACAATACATTAGACATGTTGAAAAGTGCATTCCATATCCCTATCCAGGGCTTAGATCACTCCCCGTCCAAGTTGGACCAAGTTGTTTTGGCATTCGTCAGTCCATCTGGTTTTTGGACGTCCTGGTTTTCTGGTCCATTCTCTGTGGGTCCACTCTGTCACTCTATGGTCCCAGGCCCGTCGCCATGGGGTGGTGTGGGGGTGGGAACACCCCCCCCCCCCAGGATCCTCAAAAAGAAGAGAAGAAGAAAAAGAGAAAAAAAGAAAAGAGAACGGAGAGAGAGAGAGAGAGAGGGGGAAAAGAGAAGAGGAAAAGAAGAGAGCAAAAAGGGGAAAAAGAAAGAAAGAAAG
Organism: Ophioderma brevispina; assembly: GCA_023653785.1. NCBI lineage: Eukaryota > Metazoa > Echinodermata > Ophiuroidea > Amphilepidida > Ophiodermatidae > Ophioderma > Ophioderma brevispina. The sequence goes on along the minus strand of JAMKCH010074383.1, from coordinate 14,310 downwards.
GGCGGCGTCGAAGCAGATGACCAGACACATACCTTCTTAATAGTTAAAATCCAGAACTTCGGAGGCTCCGCCCCCGGCAGGGCTCTGCTCCTCCACCGCACCCGTTAAAGACACTGGCGCTCGCTAGTTCCCCTCGGTAGTACAAGCTTATATACCGTCCCTCTCAGTGAGCAAGTCGAAACCAGTCTTTCTTGATTGATTGATTACTATTCCCCTTCAAAAAGTGGTAATCTTTAAGGTTCTGAATTGCTCAAATTCAAGAGCTTCCGGGGCACTGCTCCTACACCCACCCTTTTAAAGACTTGGCGCTCGCGTATGTTCCCCTCGGCGTACAAGCTTAGGCATATCTGCCCGTTTCATGAGTAATGTTTGAAACTCAAATCAAGATCTTCCGGTGGCTTCATCCCTGGACCCCACCGCCAGCTGCTCTGCCTCTGCACCCAGTCTTTTCTATGAATTGATTACTATTTTACCCTCAAAAGTGGCCATCTTGTAGGTTCTGAATAGCTCAACTCCAAGAGCTCGGGGTCTCGCTCCCTGGACGCACGACTGCTTTGCCTTTGCACCCAGTTTTTTCTTGTGAATTGATTAGCTATTTACCTCAAAAAGTGGCCATCGTGAAGGTTCTCAATAGGCTCAAATTAAGAGCTTTCAGGGGGCTCCGCCCCCTGACCCCGGTTGCGAGGCCTTTTGCACCCAGTCTTTTCTTTGAATATTACTTTTACCCTCAGAAAGCGCCATCTTGAGGGTTTGAATAGCTCAAATCCACAGCTTCTCCGGGCGTTCCGCCCCCAGGGAGCCGGCCTGGCTCTGGCCTCTGCACCCGACCAGGGGCCCTACATCGGGCCGCTGGACCAGTTTGCACCCTTGTTTTTCGGCACTTGCAGTATGCAGATTGGGGGCAGATTGGTTTCGAACGATCACAAGAAATGTTCTCCAAGGTCATCTAGAGTTGCATTGGTTTTATACGCTCGTACGCTTCAAGGAATAACAAGGCATTAACATTTCTCATTTCACCCCCCTGACAAATGTCTAGGACGGCCCTGGATGGTCACCTGTTATCTGCATCTAGCAGCGTGGCCTGCCCATCTATGTTTGGCCCTCCAATGCAGTTCGAGTATAAATCAGTACTCTGCCCTGTGAGGGTGTGGCCATTTGGTGACCCACTGTGACACAGTGAACCATACTGCCGTAGTGCCCATCAAGACGTCTGTGACCTAATCGAGACGTTCATCATGCGCAACAATAATGGCGGTCTCATTCTCAGACGGTCTATCGCTGCTCTGCTAAAGCTCCAGATTACGTCAAATTGGCGAAAATTATGAACCTTCTGATGATTGAGACTATACGCTAACGGGTTTATGGGCATTCGGGACAAAGCCGCGCCATAAACTTGTTTTCCGCGAACGTGTTTGCGGTACGTAATCCTTAGTCATTTCCCTACCTAGGATGCGACCCCAAAGGGTCGTGGGCAAATGAGAAAGGCGTCCTGTGACGCTTAAACTTTTAAACAATCCCCATTTTTATTTTAAAAAAAGGGAAGAGTTCCATAAAATTAAGGTGCTGTTCTTCCCCTGGTCAATTTGCATGTCGTTTAACCCCGGGTTTAAACCATCCTTTGTGCATGATGTGAGAACTTGGACTGGTAATATTGGGCGCCGCAAAGGCCGAAAAAATTTTGCCTATTATGTACTGTTGGTAATGACCAAGTAAAGTAGTACTGTGGTTTGATCAGTATCGGGTGATGAGAATTTAACGGGCACTCAAACATACACAAGAAGCGAACAAAAAGAATGCACTGACAAAATATTTGAACATAGCAAATAGTATTAACAGTTTACACAGTCTAATATGTAGAATGACGATTTAGCTCACATACATACATGAAAAAAAAATACTAATGGCAAGGAGATAATTAATGTAACAACGGGAGTAAGTCATCATACCATGCAAAAGCAGACAGTGATGTTATATGGAATTAATAATTAGGAGAGCACAAAAGTTAAATAACGAGCGGGAAATAAAACAAGCTTAATGATCAAGTAAGCTACGGGCAAATCAAAATGAAGAAAAAAAGGCCTCATGGGTCTGCTAGAAGCAAAAAAACATTGAGCATGAAAATCATAATAAACAGACGAGAGAAACCGAGGTTGTAATGAGTACAAGGCAATTAAAACCAAACATTATATATGATTCTACAAGGGGGGGGAATTTACAAATGAATATATTGTGGTACATATGCAAAAAAAATTGTAAAATCTGAACGTAAAGAATAATAACGCCCCAACGCATATAAATCATTTGAATAAACCCAATCATTTATTTACAATTTTATTATACTTTTTTCATACCCAATTTGGCAAGACTCTTCCAACGCGAATTGATTAGAACGGCGGCGCACTGCAACACTCAATACCACAGCACACACAGTGCGAGATGTACGCGCCGCGCACGCTTTGTGGTGAGGCGCGCGTGTAAAGCAAAATTACTATCACACGCGGATAAACAAAGGCCGAACAATGTTTACCCCATTTGGTAACGAACACAGTATAGTAGTACTATGATTTGAGCAATATCGGGTGATAAGTATTTAACGGGCAATAAACATACACAAAAAAGCGACCAAAAATAATGTACTGACAAATATATGAACAAATAGCAAATAATGTTGTACAGTAGTTCTCAGTATATATATGTCAGGCATGACGAGTAACTCACACACAAACAGTGGAGAATTATAGTGGCCAAGAGAATTAATGATAAAAAGGGGAGTATATCATCATAGATACATGCAAAAGCAGACAATGATGCTATATGGAATTATAATTTGTGAGCACAAAATTAAGATGAGCGGAAATAAAGGCATGATAATACGCCTGTAGGGCTAAGATGGCAAATAAAGTGAAGTTAAAGCATCATGGCCTGTTAGAAGCAAATACTATACAGCATGAAATAATAATATCACACGAGAGTAACAGGAGTAAGTAATGATACGAGGCAAATAAACCAAACATTTAATATGATTCTACAAGGAGGGGATTTCAAAATGAATTTGTGGTACAAGTAACATGCAATAAAATTTAAAATCTGAACGTAGATAATAGTAACTACAAACGCATATAAATCAATGATAACCCAATACATTGAATTAAAATTGTAGTATACTTTGTTCATCACCAAACAGGCAAGGCTCTACACACCGCGAATTGATATGGAATAATGCGGGCGCAACTGCAAAGAAACAAACCGCAGCACACACGTTGCGCGAGTCACGCGCAGCGCCCGCTTGTGGTGAGAGGCGAGCTGTAAGGCAGAATATCACGACGCGGATAACAAGGCAACAAAATGTTACCTAGTAGGTAATGCACAAAGTAAAGTAGTACTGTGGCATGAGCAGTATCGGGTGAAGAGAATAACGGCAATCAACATACACAAAAAGCGACCAAAATAGAAGCAAGAGCAGATTGCAAAAAAAAAAAAAAAAAAAATAAAAAAAAATAGACACCCATTTGTCTGCTGTGACCAAAGCATTATACATGGGTTTAGCAGTAGTATGAGGGAAAAAACTAAAATTTGAAACGAATGAAAAAATAATTTGCACTACAGTAAACCCATGAAACATTTATGTGTATAACGGGTACCGATAATAGCGAAAACAATTAGATGTGACAAGGAATGAAACCTTACTGTTCGAAGTGATCATAAGTAAGAGCGATACTAAACAGAACCAGATGAATGGCATCATAGTAATCCGATGAGCATTAGGATGAGAGGCAGTGTAACAACATAGATTAAAAGCTTATATGCCTTCAATCCAAACCAAGAATGGTGGCCAAACAGTCTGTTATAGGTTTAGTAGCGGGCAACAATGTTAATTCTGGTCAACACAGGCAGCTAAGCTCATAGAATGTAAGGGGCAAAAGTGAAGGGTCAACACAATATAGATGGATTGGCGATCACATCTAGGCCGCCGGCAGGTAGTAATAGGGCTGCCCTAGATATGGGCTGAAACAGATGTCTATTTTGTCATCATTCTGTTCCTCTCATATCTACTGCAGTATGCAGGGGTAGCTAGATTCTCATTGGCAGGTGGCCTGCATAGGATCGACCAATCCCGTTGAGCCATCCACCTCGGCAAGAGATGTAAAGATAATGTAAAATCGCTGGTTGAGGTCCATTAAAGAAAGATGAACAAGAAACTCTTGACAGTTCTCTCCGAATTCTTCTGTCTCTTTCTCGTGTGTGAACCCAGCAAGTAATGAAAACATCTCCGTTACCACTGGGGCAGTCATGAAGGCAACATGTGAGCAGTAAAAAAAACGATGGAGAGGACGGGCGCTGCTTCGGGATGAGCCAGCGCCAGGTGAAGATGGGAACCATGATAATGGACACTGAAAACTGACATGATAAGGGTATGTAAAGCAATACACATATTCATATTATAAAGTATTGTGGCTGTAGCTTATAGTTTTTAAGTCTTACTCATTCAAAGTCATGTCTTATTGGAGTTCTTTTGTTGATACGCGATTCGGCTAAGATCATTTCTGTAATTGGTTGTCACATTTAATAGTCCCAACGATTTTCTGAGTTAAATATATTTCTTTCCACAAATATGAAGTATGAAATTAATCTATCGATATCAGAGCATCAATCTGTTCAGACCGAGCCCTAAGTATAGTATTGAACGCGCTTCAAAGAAAAAAGAAGAAAGTTTGTAATTGCCTATTCTAAAGAGTTTAGTATGAATTTTGGGCATTATACAACATTACTTGTTTTTACAAATGATAGTGTGTTTTAAAACTTCTCATCACATGTTCGTTCATATTATATATATCATACAGCAGTTGAGTGGCAAGTAAATTTATGATATCATACATGCTTCCACAGTGATTTTTCAATTTAGTTTGATGGCCAGTTTGCAATATGCAAGTTTTTGCCCCTTTGTCCAATTGCCTATTTATTGAAGGTTATATAGGGATTGGGATGTTCATATTGGACTGGAAAAGCCAGTATGACAACTTGGTTTTTTAGTAGTGTTGGTCATGTCGCCAGTAGTGTTGACAAGTTTTATTCAAAAGCCGAAGTCAAACGCGATTTGACTCATAGTACCCTAAGTCCCCTAAGACCACGAAAAAAGTGGCAGCGGCAGGTACGAGAGCTAGCGGTTCCATTGCGAATTTACAAGTTTCCACTGCGGATGACATGTTATGATCGTACAAAATGTTTTGTCATTGGAGACATCTTTATCATAAGGGATAAGCAATAAGGACTTCCTGATTTTAAAACTTTAAAACTTTTCATGTTCCCAATCGTGGTGAATGATTCTAAGTTTTACAAAATGATGCGAGCTATTGCACATTCCAAATCAAATAATGTATCAAAATTCCAATGTTAATTGAATTTTATGACACCTACAAACAAGGTGGTAGTAGTAACAATATGTGTCCGATAAATGCTTATCAGGAGGACGAGATTGAAAATGCGATCTTTTTGGAGGTATGAAAACTAATTTCTTGACAGACTGTAAGAGTCAATGATGCAAAATTTTGTCTGTTGGGTGAAAAACATCACCAACTTCTCTTTTGGAATGATTATTTTTAATTAATGTTTCTAGGTTATTATTTACATGTTTCATTTCTGTTACGAAACATAAAAAAACCAAAATAAATCAGTTCCAATTATATGTGTTTTGTACAATTTGGTGCAAGTCCAACAGAATTTTATGTTGTCTTGCAGCCTCGGACATTGATCTGCGATAATCCTATTATCATGCCTAGGTTAGCGTGAATTGGCATTGAGGCGTTCCAGGACCTGCCCGAGACGGGCTCTCTCAACATTTTCGGGTTTTGATCTTGTTGTCTTTGTTACCGTTGTTGCCACATGAGCAAAGCTTTGCATCTGTGAGATTATATTTGCATTTGCGGGATTCGAATGGGTTTCTCGACATTGAGTTTTGCTTGTCGTAATCAATTACAGATATTATTTTCATCACTACAAAATGTACTTATACGGTGAAACTTCATTCCTTTATGGTTTTTCTTTGTTTTTCTAAGGTTTTATTCTTTTGATACGCCATGCAGTGTGTCAATTTAGTGAAAGAGAAAGAAATGTTTAATATTATTTACATTGTTTAATAGGTTTATTGTCAATAACCATGGTCAATTTACCTTTATTTTTATCCATTATATACTTATTACCCTCATATCATTTCCAAAATTCAAAAGTTTTATAGAAGGTTATTTCCTTTGTCAAATGTTAACACAATTTTAAGAAGTTATGTATAAGGCTGTTTGATTCCATACTTCAACTGTCCCAACAAACACCTGTTTTGCTTGTGAATGTGAGCCATTACCATGGTGCGGGGTCATGGGGTCAAAGAGAGGATGCCAGATAAATTGTTTGAAAGGCATATAGAATGGTGATGAAAGTTGTGATTGATTTTCTGTTTGGTATAAAGTTTGTTAGAACTTTACAAGGCAAGTTACAACAAAAACAAAAGAATATCATAACTATCCCCTATTGTCTATGTAATGGCGCATGTCGATTAGTTGAGGTGTGGGCGTACGCACACGGTCAACTCATCCACATGACCAATTCAAGGAAAGATAGTCGGTGAAAATTTATTAATTGAAAAGTTTAAGAAGTAGTTACAAGTATTGGTGAAAATTATTAAAAGTATTTTTTAAATAGTGCCTGACAATTTTTCGTTATTGATACCCTCTAAATTTCACAAAGAATATTAGAAAATTCGCGTTTTGCGTTCTTGAAAACAATGCCAAATTTTTTATTATGATCAATTTGTAATTTCCAGATTATGTTGATATATAGTGAATGATGTCTTAAAATGTGTTTTTTTTTCTATTACAATTTAAAAATTAGAGCTTGAAAATAACTCCTTGTTTTTTATACAATACAGTCTAATTTTACCATCACCACTGTGACATTTAGTATTTAAAATTGCTGTGGTGCTCTGAATTTTACATACAATGGAAATAATGATATCTAGCTCTCCCAAGGTCAATACCAATTGACCCTCATTTGAAAATATTGGAACCATACCATATAAGTTTAATCCACCTCATGGCATGACTGGCGGCCAAAGCAGCCACATTCGCGAGTTTATTAGGGTTCCACCCTCCTTCCCTAACCTTTGCTGAGGAAGAAAGAAATTGCATTTTATATTCCCTCATGGCCACGTTTGGCATTCTTTCATCTTTCAAATCAATAACAGTGTGAAATATGGAAAAAGGTCGCCCAGCAGATATATTGACCGTTAGGACTACAAAAATTCTTTATGTATTACCGATACATAGCCATTAAAATGTCATCAGTTCAGTCAAACTCGATGAAAATTGTTTTATGGTGCTGGCTTTGGATCAAATTATTTTAGTTTCTACATAGGCTTGATGCCTTCCAGGTGCCAATCCCCTATCTTTTGGATTAACTACTGGATTTCAACTTTTGCATATTTTTTCAAAGCATCTCCACGGTACTGTACATTTACAATGTAGGTATATAAAGTGGTATTATGACATTCATCTATCCTATGTAATTTAAGAGTATTTAAGAGTATGTAAGTTAAGTTAAAAGCCACAATACTTTATGGTAGAACCCTAAACGTGTATGCCTTGCGAATAAAATTACCCTACTTAATTAATCGCTATCGCTTACCAATACTCGCTGCTTTGGAATTACGCTAACATCAATTAATATTCATGTCATCAATCCAAAGAAATGAAATGTGTTCGCGGATAAATGTATGACTTGTTATACACTTGTCAGTTTGCTATGCTCTACGTCATCAACATATTGCAGTAATTCTCTTTCAACCTACGCTGCTACACGTGCCGTCTGTTTGTGAAAACTTTGACTGTCTAAACAAGTAATGAATATGCACGAATTGCCAAGTATCAGAGAAAAAGGGAGAACTGCACGAGTGGTCACGAGTATGTCTAGCGTGATTGGCTGAATCTTGAACTTAGTCATGGATTTCAAGCACTTTTCTTCATCAGTTGTCTACACCAATAGTATGCTGTTTCTAAATTTGTAAACGTAGTGCCGGATAAGCCAGAAGCCTTCTAGGTAATGTAATAGTTTGGGCGGTATATGTGCCTGAAACGCCAGTGAGACGTCAATGAACTTTGTTTCCTTTGATGGAGTGGACGTCACTTCAAAGTATGCTGCTGTCGTTGCGATGTGTGAAGCCAGTGGTGTTGGTACACCAGTGTGACGTCAAGCCCTTGTTCCTTATGATATGGATGGACGTTCCCACCTTGTTCTGTTTCAACCATAACACAGATACGTGTCATCGAACTTGATTCCCGTACGCAAATATGTTTTTGGCATGAGAGGGTTTTTGCCATCGTAGTCTTTAATGTTTTATCAGCTGTGAGCTAGGTGGAATTGTGGTTATAGTACTTGTTGTGTCGGTGCGGCAAACAAACCTTGCATCTTGAACTTTGTGCATTTTCATGCAAGTGGGAAGATGGACCATTTGTGAATAAACAGTTAACCATTGCCTTCTCAATTATGAACATTTGCAATGCCTTCATGAACATTAATAAGCGATTTGATCACGGATAGCAACGCCTTCTTCAACATTAGCAATGTCAACATGAAAATTTGCCAGCGTATTATGAACCAATGACAATGAGCTAGCTACAGGATGATGTTCGCGATGCAAGCTGAACTTTTGAACTCTGATTACAAGTCATACAAAAACTCTGAACGTTAGTATTTAACACTCTGTTTAAATGGCCTTTTTCTTTTAATGCCGTTGCACCCCAACCCCACTTGAAGTCTGCACTTGCCATATTTACAACCAATCAATTCATTTTCGAACACTTACCATAAACTTGTCTATTACTGTATGTGTGTATGTGTACAATGTAGTCATGCTATTAGATTTGGTTTATTTCTTTAATATTCTTTCTTTTAATTTTTTGGGACGAGTGGAACTCGTCTTCAACTAAATAACGGCGAGGTTGAGTATGTAAGAGGGCAAAAGTGCAAGGCGTCAACACAAAATATAGATGGATTGGCGATCACATCTAGGCCGCCGGCAGGTAGTAATAGGGCTGCCCTAGATATGGGCGGAACAGACACTTTGTCAATCATTCTGTTTTCTCCATATCTACTGCGTATGCAGGGCGGTTAGCTCGATATCTATTGGCCGGTGGCTGCATAGGATCGACCCAATCCTGTTGAGCAATCCACCTCGGCAAGAGATTAAAAGATAATGTAAAATCGATGGTTGAGGTCCATTAAAGAAAGGTTGAGCGAACAAGAAAAACCAACTTGACAGTTCTCTCCGGAATTCTGCTGTCTCTTCTCGTTGTGTGAACCAGCAAGTAATGAAAGACATCTACGTTACAAAACGAACAAGATAAATAAAACAGAAACAAAGTATCAGAACGTCAGACGTTAGTTCTAATGCGTCCGCAATTAACCATGAGCATTTTAAGGACTAAGTCCCATCTCAAGATGGAAATTGGGTGAAATTTACAGGGAATCTAGGTCAGATGATTTAATGATGGTTACCTTTTTCCATGTAGTGAGGACAAGCGTCTGCCATCTTGGGTCCATTGCGTCTTATTATTTTCCCGATCTAGTTAAGGTGTAGGGCTCCGAACGGTTTGCATTCTTGCTGGAGTTAGGCTTTCGGTATTAGCATGTTAGTGTACTTGAACTCCTCTTGTCACGATACACTCTGCGCGTTAGGAGTATGGACACGGAACTTGATAATAATGGGGACGAGGTTTGTGTCGATGTACCAGAAGATGGATTTTGGCTTACCGAGCCGATGCGATCTATTCAATATGATCAGCGGTTTGGTAAACGGTTTTGTTTTTAAAAGAACATCTGGAGTGGGGTTGAGTGTGTACTAATGGCAGTGGATTCATTTGATGTTCGGGGACGCGTGGAGAAGCAAACACGTTTAGGGGTGTTACTGTTCGGCCTCGCTCTAGTTTTTGCAAGGGAGAGAGAGACTTATCATCCTTCAATTGCCTGCACTTCACCTTTCTAGATCATCAATTCCGCTTTGTTGTGGTCCAGGTCAATGGAGAGTGATTCATAAACTTTATTGTTGAATTTGAGGTACAAAGCTCATCAGTTACCCTGGTTGCAATCGACTAATACACGGCATACCTAGTGAATCAAACACTTGGGGGTTGGTCAAGATGCCGTTGAGCAAGGTGGGAAGTAAGGGCTCAAGTAAAAAAACGTTTTTTCATTAGCTGGGGAGCCGTATATACTTTTTAAAGTTAACTCACTTCACCTCTCACTAGCCGAGTCATCACTCTGATTGCCCGCCGGGTTTTTCAAACGGAATCGTGGTTGTTCACATTTGACAGGTTATGTTAACGTGTCTCCGGAGTTCGATTTAGACGTGTATTCAGCTTTAGATCTGGGGTTCTCAGCGTTGGTTTCGGCATGCCTGCTGTCAATTTGATAGTACTGCTACCGTGGAGGATGTTATACAGTTGAAGAAAGTTGTAGGATCCGTAAATGAAGATAAATAGAATGCTTGTTTGTGAGAGCTCCTTTAGTTTGATGCTCACATCACGCCGGTGTTTTAGCATTTTTCTCACTCATATTTCTGAAATAGACGTCTACATACGTGCGCGAGAGTTACTGCGTGTAACTCGCGAGCTATGCATTTACTTTACGCGTATTTTTTGTCAGGTTCTGTCTGACACCGATTTTCTTCCTAAAATAGAAATCTGTGGTCTGAGCCTCGTCTGGCTGGAAAATGTTGGCGTAGGCTTGACCGGCAGAGAAAAGGAATTATGACAGACAGTAGGCCTTATCCAAGCACTTTCCATGTTTTTTAAGATCACTAACTGATTTACAAAGGTTTACCATATGTGTCATTATACTTAGTATGCCTAAGGCTATTCGTATTCGGAAATGAGTTGAGAACTGGCTATTTATTCCGGTAATGCGTCCCTCCCCAATTCTCGATAAGTCTGAGCTGCTTTGTTTAGTGAAAATTGTTTGACATTGTGAATGGTAAACATTTTAATGCTATTAAATGTACTGATTCCTTATTCTATGTATGGTTTAAAGATTTATTGCGGGCCGGTTGAATTCTCAACACTATTTTGGTTAAAAATATCCTGTTTAATCATTTTTAAGAAGGTAAAACAATCAAAAACCCAACCCGAAACTAAGTGCAAAGCGCCCTGATGCATTACCGTGCATAGCTGTAGCCTATGTTTTATACCACCTACGTGATAATGCTGAACATGTGATGCATATATATGGCAAAGGGTACTGGCAGGCAAACGGCAATACAGGGTGGTCCTTCTCCCAAGTCCTTGGCCTGAGTCCTTAAAGGTGCAACGAGAATTTCAAATAACAGGTTTTCAAACGAAAAAATGTGAAAATTCTGATTTTGGACTGGTGTAACGCTTTGTATCAAAAATATTCCCATCTGTAAGGATAAACTGAGAATGTTTCTTTGGTACAAAAATTGTGAAATTTCTAATTTTCGTAATATGGCAAATACAAATTCAGCCTATGTTTCTATTGAATATAAGCTATACAAATCACCATTTGTTTTCATTTTAAGTTTTTCTGTGAACCTAATAAAAGGTAGGAAATCAATTGAAGCATCTAAGCTATATGAAATTACTACATATCAACAGAAAATATTGATGACAGAATCTCTCGTATTCATCACATCACAAAACAATCAACCGCGTATTGTGGTGGGGTAGTTTGGCATATTACCAAGCTATGCGGCGGTCGCCTTCCCTGGATCAGAGTGACCCACAGATCGCAGCTGATCGCGTGAGGAAGAATAAAACATTCATTATCATTGTATTTTTCATTCACAAATAGAAATAGTTTGTGAGGTGTATCAGGGCCTTATTATGAGGCCTAATATAAAAAGTACTGCTACAAAGATGTAATGCTCAAACCAAAGTTTTTTTTGTGATTGGCTGTATTTCAAGTGCTATTATTTTCTCCAGTCCGGAACAGGACTTGGCTGTATTCCCAATGATAGTAAAGTGAAAATCAATGTAGCATAATTGATAAGATATTTTTATTTATTTAATGTTGCATATGATTTGCCTGACAGTAGCAGAGTCTAGTTGGCCGACTATGATCATCGTACCTACCCAACCAAATTCCATTAAACTAGGTGGGCCCATTGGGTCGATTGGCACTTTTCTAGTTTTGTAGGTACGCATACCGGAATTATTAGCCGGCTTGAGCCCCTTATACGCATTAGTATTAGTCGACTCGATGGTTTCGGCTGGATGTTTGCGTTGCATGTCGTCTCAATTTTATTCTGCACAGCTTTTTCCATTGACAAGCATGAACGGATTGAGAGGCGAATTCCACAACTTTTTAGTCCTACTGATTATACCCGATGAATCTGCAACTGAACATAACATTGACTGCTGAGCGCAATCCTTGTTCTGTCAGATCAAGGGCCTTGTTGTACGCGTTTGGGGAAGAAGGTTTAAAGGTGTTTTTTGTTATGAGCTGCAACACTACACTAGCCCCGCGTATTTATCCGATTCGTTATTAATCATCCCGTGGAGTGTGTAGTATGTCATATTTCACCGTAGTATGTCCCACTGGCCACACCCTGTCTGTGATCGGATCCATCAATCTTGACTCTGATGCCAAGTCATTACTTGCAATTATTGTATTTACATGAGGTAGTTGTTTTATGAGTTTCAAAAATATCTGCAGGTAAGTATAGAGTAACTATGTGTCACACCAGTTTTCTTGTTTACTTGGTTGTCTTGCCAAATTGAAAGCGACCCTTTGTCCTGTTTTGTACTTTGACCCCAGACTTGATCATTGCTCAGGTTAGCGGTCCTTTTGGCTAAATTTTGTGGTAATACGGCATTTTCACGCAAATTGACCTCTAGATGACGTGATTTTTTGGGTCACCCTGAAACCCTGATAGTAAACCTCAGGCTGTTGTTTTCTACCTGCATGCCAAACATCAGCTCCATAGGTCAAAGGGCGTCAAAACGCAGAGTGAGGGCAGACAGATATCTTATTTTTATTAGTAGTACTAGTGCATTCCCCCCGTGTGTGACCTTTTACCTATGTGTGTGTGACCTTTGGTGTTAAATGAAAGAGCAAGACCTAGGCAACAAATGTATAATTCGAAAACTTTCAAAATGGTCTGACTTTGGCACAATACTGATCGAAAAACATGCCGAGATACTTTTTGTGCCAGGTGTATTTACGAGTAAATACGGTGGAATGACAGATAATATGCAATGAAGTAACGAATGTTCTTCTAAGTTTGTATGTGAATTGAAATAGTGCAATGGCGTGGGTGAACATTTTTAGGGAAAAAATGAAAAATTTAAGTCTTTGGGTGACAGAGGTAAAATTTAAGAAAATAATATGAAGTCATTGGGTGACAATGTTGCTGAAAGTGGGAGCTTTACATTTTGGGGAAGAGTTTCTGAGATAAAAGGGCTTTATAATATTTAAAACAAAATTTTAGTAATCACGTTGGTACGTGTGCCGAATCCTGTAATAGTCAGGTGGAAGTTTAGGCACACAGCCTGAAGGATGGAAATGGAGTACAGACTTTTTCTATTGATAGATTTTAGTTCATTAGGACCTATGCCAATAATTTTTGGAGGGTGTGCAAAATTTGTTACAGTGGAATTTTTGAAATTCCAATATGGCTGCTACCACCAGTGGCGTAGCTAGTGGATGTGGCGCCCGGGGCAAGATGTTAACTTGGCGCCCCCCCCCCCGCCCAAAGGGCTCGCTTTAGGGGCCCTAATGTGGTTCAGAGGCAAAGCCCCTTACGGGGGTTCAGGGGGCCGAGCCCCCGGAAGCTGCCAGGTTTTAGCATGTTTGGGTGCCTTCTGAGAGCTCTCAGATATCTCATTAACTCGAAGTATTATAGATGAACTATACTGCCCCTGGAGGAGGTCCAAGGGCGGAGTCCCGGAAGCTCTCGGGTTTTAGCATGTTTGAGTGCCTTCGGAGAGCTGTCAGTTATCTCTTTATATCATGAAGCAGATGAACTATACTGTCCCTGGCGGGGTCCAAGGGGCGGAACCCCCAGAAGCGCTCGATTTTTAACATGTTTGAGTGCATTTGGAGAGCTCTCATTATCTCATTATCATGAAGCAAAATATTTATACTTGCCCTGACGAGCTGTCAGTTATCTCTTTATATCATGAAGCAGATGAACTATACTGTCCCTGGCGGGGTCCAAGGGGCGGAAGCCCCAGAAGCGCTCGATTTTTAACATGTTTGAGTGCATTTGGAGAGCTCTCATTATCTCATTATCATGAAGCAAAATATTTATAC
>JAMKCH010074379.1:0-104792 GCA_023653785.1 Ophioderma brevispina | reverse complement strand
TACCAAATATTTATTGCCACGTCAATGAGGTATTGGAACTTTGAATTTATTCAAAATTGGTATCTGTTAAAATCATGCCAGAAGGAATGTAATTGCAACCAAACTAAACACTCCAATCCAAAGAAAATGGTTTTAAAAGATTGCACTATCTTGCGGCATTTACTTTTTACTAATTATTGAAGACAATAAAAATTTGAATTGGAAGCAAAGTTAAAATTATCAATATGTTGGTAGGAAATTTGCGTTCGTTATTACTTCAAGGACCATAAAAACTCTATCTCCAGGTTGTTTTACGCCGGCTGTACGCTCATGGTTCTCTTCTAACAAGAACAGTTGTCGATGTTATTCACTTTTTTAAAGCCAGAACTTACATGATCAAATTCCCAGTAGGTAAAATTTTAGAGTTTTCTTTATGAAGTTAATCCCGTTTTAATTCCTATCTCCTCAAGTGTGAATAACTTATGTTTAACAAATTCATTCACGTTTTCACTCAACCAGAAAGGGCACAAACTCTGATTTTTGTGTTCCGCAGTAAACTGGAGTATCTCTCGATTGAATGAAACAAGCAAATGCGATTGAAACAAAAAATCCTGGAGCATGGTTATTTTCTCTTTAATGTGAGTACAATACGGACTTATTATGTTGAGATAAATATTGAAAAAAAAATCGGGTTTTGATTGTACCATTTTTTTGAGACAGGCTGTAAGTGACTAGTGACACTTCAGGTTTACCGACTTCATGCCAGAAAATGGCACTTCACATGATTTTTTGAGAATGCCTGTAATATAGTCCACATGTTAAAATGCAGTGATGCAAACACCACAATTAGCTCAAAATAGTTGTGAACTTTTGTCCCTGATGAAAGTACTGAACCAGGGACCAATGGACATACACGGGAAGTGGGGGGTGAGGTACCCCCTGTTAGAACCCTTTGCCCATGCCAGCCCCCAAATTGAACTGACTCTTTTTGTACAGTGTCTATGGAGAAGGACCCCCAAAATCATCACCTCAGAAAATGCATTGGCACCCCTTCGCCCCCTAAAAAGTTAGGAAAAAGGGCTGGTTTTATGCCACTGACAGGGACTGCAAAATGAGGTCACCACCATGGCCCCCTAAATGTAGGCCCAAATTTTACAGCCCAAGTATTTCTGATCTATAAATTTGGCAGGGAGCATGCAATGAAGATTGATAAACAAATATCACAGAAAGGAAACATTTCAAGGGATAAGCAGTGATATGTGCGAATAATAAGGAAAAAAGAATGGAAATGCATGTTCTTAGCTTATAAAATCAAAGGAAAAAAGTAGGTAAATAAAATCCATTATAACTAGGTTTAATGTAGAAACAAAACCCCAAATGAGTGAAAAAATGGAGTATTTGGGGAAATTTGTCTACCGGTCTTCCGCAAAAAAGACATACAGCGATGGCACGTCTTGAAAATCACCACCAAAAAAACTGGTGGAATGTTGTAACCAGTACACAATAAACAAAGATCAATATAGCCTTCATCAAGGCATTGCGTTTTATTTCTTATTTCCTACCGCCTGTACACGATGTAGTATAGCGCCCTCTCACGGTGGTATCTTGCGCATCGCCTTTCAGCATATATTTTGTGTGGTTTTGTTTTACTTTATTTTCGGGATAATAAATTCCGTAACTTACTGGGAAATGATTGTGCAATACATAAGTAAGCGCCGAATGAATGCATTGCGGTCAAACAATGTGATACCACGTCTGGCGGCTTGTTTTATGTACTGTCTGGCATTGTTCTTGCGGTTTTTTTTACTTTGATTGAACATTATGAGTGAATAGAACTATACCTATTTACGCAAAGACGCCTCACTCTGCTCGGCCTTGGCAATCATGGTCGCGAGGTGGCTGTCTTGACAAACAAAGACTAAAATCAATAACGGGAATATTTGTATTTGAAGTCAAGCTGTCATGAAATGGTGCACAATTTTTACGCTTATAAACTGGATTTCACACGGAAAGGATTTGTTGATCACAAGTCAGAATTTGATACGCACATATAGATAGCTACGACCGTATCTTTAATACACCAAGCCAACCACTTGCAGTTTATGTTTAGGCACATCCATTGCAGTCACAAAAAGTACCAAAATATGAAGTTTGATGATTTTTTTCAATGTTGGATGTCAGCAAGTCGCTGCTACACCAGTGGCAGAGAACACCAGCGGGGGAAAAAATTTTCCACCTAAGTATTTTCCTTTTCCCCCCCCCCTCCCCCCGGCCAGAAGAAAAAATATGGATTTTTTTGGCAAAAATCAGGCGATTTTGGCCACAAACCCACCAAATTTGGGCAAAATCATCAGTGATTTTTGCTTCGAACCAAATGCACCAGTGTATCCAGAACCTTGTTTTTTGAGGGGGGGGGCAAAGATCGAGCAGAAGAAGACCTCTAATAGCCGACGAAATAAGCTGGATTGATGTTTGGCATTGATGAAGCACCCCCAAGATAAGCCACTGAAAAGGGGCACATTTTTGCCCATAAACATTTAGCCCGAAAACTTTAAAAGGTTAAATTAGAAATTTGGTAACTTTGGACAACACCAAAATATGAAACCACTTCTGTAAAATTGGGGTTCTGGAACAAGGCTCTTACTATAGTAGATCAAACCCATCGGGTCACCAGAGGAAAAAGTTTTGGACAGCGTCGCATAGTGGGAGTGGAGGCAGAATATGTGGCCGATTCACTTGTTTCATGTATGAACTAGTGTTAATTGGCACAAATTACGTCACACCTCACCTTTACATAGAGAGGGACACTTCCTGTTTCACTTCGACACACGTCAGAACTACAAATAGATCAAAATGCAATAACATAAATCACCGGTTGACTGGAATTACTATTGAAAGCAAATGGATGATGAAGTTATTGAGAGTGTTTACAAAGTGCCTGTACGTTGAATTGAATGCGGTCATTGAGCATAGAATTTGCTTTTATCTCTGCTATCAGACTGCATGATCAGCTATTCAATAGCGTGGTTTAGTTTCACACACTGCACATCCCCCACATTCAATGTTCATACCTCCGGGAAAAGGACTAGAGGTGACACGATGTGTGGAAATATACTATAGCGATCGGCCATGACCATCTAAATTGCTGCGCAAACTGAACCTAAACTGACTTTGATGATACATAAGATAACACAATGGGATTGGATGTGCAGCAGTGTGCACCATGCATGCTGAAAATCCCAATCAAAACTGTGCTCAAGATGTTTGTTACGGGTGTAATTCGTAGGTTGACCAATTGAAACACTTATGAATTTGACCATCAATTACCCCCCCCCCAACAGAAATAAACCACCACATTTTTCGGGAGTCCGATAGGAAAGACATTTATGGCAGCATGATCAGCGCTGTTGTTTGTCGTCGGCGGGCGGCGTCTGCGTCGGAGTCGTGAGCTTTTCTGTGAACAAAATATCGGGAGTCTGTGCGAGCTTACAGGGCTGAAAAAGGATTGGACTTGGTGGAAGGGCGGGGTACAGTTCTCGAACTGATTAAATGTACATAACAGTGTATATTGCATTCTAAGTAACCTAATTTGCATAATTAATGGAGCCATTATTTGATCTAATTTCTTGATTTTCCATTGACACTTTTTTGTGAACACAATATCTGGAGATCTGTAAGTCAAGACAGAGCTGAAACTGGGGAGGGTGCGGGGTAAGGATTCTAAAAACTGATTCGATTTTACAAACATATATCTCTGCATTCTAAGTACCTAATTTGCATAATAATTAGCATTTTTACTATTCTTGTCATTGACACTTTGTGAAACAAAATATTGGAGATCCTGAAGTCACCACAGGGGCTGAAACTTGGAAAGGGATGGAGGTTAAAGATTCTCAAATGATTCGTCTATATAAGGAATTTTTCCTGGGTTTATGGGCCATTGTCGGGGTATAAGACATTGTCCTGGGGTATACGACATTGTCTGGTATGGGAACATTTTCCTGGGTATGGGACTTTGTCCAGGGGGTATGGGACATTGTCTGGGGATATGGGAATTTGTCATGGATAATGGGACATGTCCTGGAGGTATGGGACATTGTCCGGGGGAATGGGACTTTGTCCGGGAATGGGACTTGTTCCGGGGAAGGGCCATTGTCCGGGGATATGGGAACATGTTGGGAATATGAAACATTGTCATGGGGATATGTGACATTGTACTGGAGGTATGGTTTTTTCGGACATTGGGTCCTGGAGGTAGGGACATTGTCCAGAGGTATGGGAATGGTCCTGGGTATGGACACATTGCCCTCGGGGTATGAGATATTGTCTGTATGGGACATTGTCCTGAGGTATGGGACAGTTGTCCTGGGGATATGGGCCTTGTTCTGGAGGTAGAAGGGACATGGCCTGGAGGTATGGGACATTATCCTGGAGGTATGGGACTTGTCCTGGGGATATGGGACACGTTTGTCAGGAGGTATGAGACATTGTCTGGAGTATGGGACATGGTCCGGGAGGTAGGGGACATTTCATGGCTAGGGACATTGTCATGGGGTTTATGGGCCATTGTCCTGGGGATATGGGCATTGGCCGGAGTTATGGAATTGTCCTGGGGTATGGAAATGGTCCTGGGGGTATGCGGACATTGGTTGGGAATGGGACATGTCTGGGGATATGGGACCATTGTATTGGGGATTATCTGAAATGTACTGGGGTATGGGGACATTGTCCCTGGGATATGGGACTTGTACCGGGGTATGGACATTGTCCAGAGGTATGGGACATTGTCCTGGGGTATGGAACATGCCCTCGGGTATGGGATATTGTCTGGGGTATGGGACATTGTCCTGAAGTATGGGATATTGTCCTGGAATATGGGACAATGTTCTGGAGGTATGGGAAATTGTAGGGATTGGTATGGACATTATCGGACGGTATGGGGAAGTGTCCTGGGGATATGGGACGTTGGCCTGGAGGTATGGGAATGTCCGTTGTCCTGGCAGGTATGGCATATTGTCGGAGTATGGGACATTGTCCGGGAGGGTATGGGACTTTGTCGTGGAGGTATGGACATTGTCCGGGGTTATGGGACAATGTCCGGGGCTATGGACATTGTATCTGGATATGGGACATGTCCTGGAGTAGGGGACATTGTCCTGGGTATTGGGACATTTTCATGGAGATATGGGGGACCATGTCCTGGAGGTATGGGTAATTGTCCTGGAGGTATGGACATTGTCTGGGGTATTGGGACATTGTTCTGGGGGATATGGGAACATTGTCCTGGAGGTATGGGGAACTGGTCCTGGGGTATGGGACAATGACCTTGTTAAACATGAATATTTTTAAATTGTTTATCTGTTATGGCAGGACTCATATACTTTAGGGTTGAGCATGAAACCAAAACTGAAATTGTGCATCTAGAAAAATGATCGAGAAACCATAAATGGACGAACCTTATTTGGGACCCGCTGTGTCCTAGTTTTCCATGTTTTCTAAATGCTAAGTGTGTCAGATGGTCCACCTGCCTAGTCATAATTAAATCATTTAAATTTGACTGGTGTCATGATAAACATTTGTGCACAATCCTGTTTTGGGTGAGAAAGGGAAAGAGAAGGGGGTCACTACATGGCCCCCAAAAAGATGAAGAGAGGGTTGGAAGAAAAGGGGAAGAGTAAAGGTGGGGTTCATTCTTCATCGGCAGACATCTGAAGAGCTAGCCTTTCTAAACATTCTTTTGATGCAACGCCGATGTTTCATGCATCCGGCTCGCAAAGCATGTTCGAAACACTAGCATCGGCCGACATTTCTGCCGGATTGAAAATATTGAAACCCACCATAAGGAGTGAGAAAGAAAGATCAAATTTGAAAGAAGATCAAAACTGATGCGTTACCCCCATAGCCCTTGCACATTGCATACAGGGCCACCCCTGGGGGTTTGCTATTGTGCAAATGTACATAATTTATCAACAAAATGAGCAGTTCTTTGCCAAATGTATTGACTTGCTGAAAAAATCTGGATTAAAGGTGATGAGTATAAAATAACATTACAGAGGTGCATTGTGCCTTGTTCTTCCTTTGGTGTTCAATGTGTTGTAGATGCCTTATCTTACCTTTTGATGAACAAATCTTGCAGATGCAGATGAAATGTAAGTCACCAATTTTGATTTGAAACTATTAGGACTCTAGGTTGGTAAACATGAGTAGAAATATCTTTTCAGAGACCATCCCCCCCCCAGGGAAGTCACATTTTGTTGAGGGACTGGTTTAAAGTTCAAATCATCATGGATTTCTAAATTGTTAACGTGTGCATTTTCATGATTTGTTGTGGCACTTTTTTTTCATGGGAATGCTTGACATCTAAAATTTTAAGTGACACAAAGTGAATATTGAATCTGCAGATCAGGTACATATACGGGAGAGGGAGGGGAGTTAAGTTGAGCCATCAGGTAAGAATGATCCCCCCTCTAGAAAGAGAAAACAAAGAACTTATTCACTTGCACTCTAGCTTATGAGTACATTGATAAACACAGGTTTCTCAGGGCAAGATGGAATCACTTGCACATTTGTGATAAAATGGTGCATTGTAAAAGTTCTTGTTGGCACTATTGCAAAAGCTTGTTGTAAAAATGATTTTGACAGGTCATCAACTTTACCTACAAAGGAAAGATGGCAATCTGTGGTGTATTGAGGGTGCAGTAGGTGAAAGAAGTTAGAAAAAACTACTTGTAACTGTAACAGGTTTAGTTGGGGGAGCTTTGATCGTGTTGAAATGGCCCTATGGGGTAAAGGTGAACCAAGGGGATAGAAAATAGAAAAACCATGTGACACAATTTTCTCAAAGAAAACAATTCAAGTAGGAATCATATCATAAATTTATTTATTTCAACTTTTAGACTAACCTTTCACCATAAAAAACCTTTTTTAAATACTTGACACAAAAAAATTAGGAAAAAGGCAAAAGATTGGATTCCAATGCTATGCAATAATATTGTGCATTCTATGGATGGCTGATGAACTTACCCCACCTTCTGGGTAAGTAGCCAATTTACAAATATTTTTGACATCTCACTGAAGGATATGCAAAACTCTTGTGTCAAAATTTTATGTCTTATCAAGTAAACATACGTATCAGTTTCAGCTCTAACACTGACATTTGGACCATACAATCTCTGAGCATACAATGAAACAAAATATATAAATATTTACTTCTTATACGGTGAAACAAATCCACCGAAAGCAGTGCTCAGGGCGCTGATGTGGAGCGCCTTAGGCTGCCAAAACACAAACAAGTAATAAGATAGGCAAGGAGGCTTTCATGGACGAAGTCAGATTTTAGATGCAGGATGAACCAAAAAACATGCGAGGACAGGTAACTGGATCGGATGACCACAATTTCCTCGTCGACCAGCTT
The DNA here is from genome assembly GCA_023653785.1 of Ophioderma brevispina. Taxonomy (NCBI): domain Eukaryota; kingdom Metazoa; phylum Echinodermata; class Ophiuroidea; order Amphilepidida; family Ophiodermatidae; genus Ophioderma; species Ophioderma brevispina. The sequence continues at coordinate 97,399 of JAMKCH010074379.1, read as the reverse complement.
GGCATGGGAAATCAAACCAGGCCGAACTTGGTGAAAGGCGGCTAGAGGAATGAGACAATACACCAAACTCCACCCACACCCCAGGGCTATAAAAACACGAAGAAAGAAATTCTCTTCTACCTTGTGGAATGATAAAAAGGGGATCAAAACTTTTAAGATCTTGTATCGATGGTTTCAATTTATTAAGACTTTGAGGATCTGGTCATTGAATATGATATTTCTATCAGAGACAGGAGAATGTATGGTTTTCTGATCAGTGGCATTTCTCTGGATTGGTCAAAACCCAAATAACATTCAAGTGAAACGTTTTCGAGATAGTTCTGCCTTCACTTCGTGACAGTTGATAAAGTTCATAGATATGCGTATTCAATTCTGAAAGATTTGGCCCCATTGAAGTTGAAAATACATGGATTGATTCTCTCTTGATGTTCTTGAAGACATTGATTGGAATCACGTTCACAGGAGCAATTTTATTTTACTTGTACTATTGAAACCAAGTTGCGGTACTTGTTACTTTTAATTTGTTACAGAGCATTGTACTAATCAATTTTAAACAGGCTTGGCAGAGCCGATTTCCCAAATTGTACTTTTGCACTGACATTCATGAAAAACTATTTTTACATTTATTTGTGATTGTAGAAAGGTTGCTCCATTGTGGGATGAACTATGTTTTTTTTTTTAAAATTAGGTTAAAAACGCGTGTTTTTTTGTTTTTTAAAATTTGATTAAAAGGTTGGAAATTAGGGATATTCAGAGCTCGATGATGTGTATCAATTTATTTCCTTGTCTCTAAGTTTTATATCAGAGATGCCAAATTCAGAAAACTTCTCCAAATTTTAACGCTTTTTTTAGCTCTGGTGAGAATAAAACAAAGTAATAAAATAAAATTGCTGAACATAATAACAAACTTAAGCAGCATTTCAAAAAATGGACTATAATCTTGATGTCATACTATAAGTTTACATTAATTTCTATTTTGTTTGCCACGACAGCTGTTCTAATATGGCTTAGTTAGAGAGAGAGAGGAGGGGAGAGTGAGTTTTGTGTGCTTTTGTGAGATTTAGCTTTTGTGTGTTGTGTTCGGTGTGCGGTGCATGGATGGTATGTTGAGTTGTCTTTGTGGTTGTCTAGTTTTTGTCTTGTCCTTTATTTTTGTGTCTATTTGTTTGTTTTTCTGAAAAATTTCCTTGTGCAAAACCGTCCCCAGACCCATCTCAATCCTATTTTCCGTGCTTGCACAATTCGACAGCTGTATGCACGCAAGGCGTGGTGTGTTCAATTGGCCTTTTCTGGCGAACGTTCTGTTACCATTTCTCTGGTCCTAGTGCTCCCTTCCTTTCCAGATTCATTGTTCGACATTGATATCTCGTATAGTCTAAGTTTGAGTAGAAGGTAGTAGAAGGGTTGGTGGGACCATGGCCATATATGTATGTTTTGCCTCCAACCACCAAACTAAGTACAGGTAATAAAAAAAAACAATCCTTTAAAAAAAAAAGTTAATTACAACCTACCTTGAATTTGCATACTGTAACCATAAGTGGAACGCAGAAATAACAAAGAGTTTTACCCAACGCATGGCAGGCCTTGGGAGTGTCCAAGAAAACATTCTCAGCGTTTAGGTTTGATAGTTAGCCTAGGTTTAAACGAAGCTATGGATTGTTTTTTATTCACTCAGCGATAGCTTGAAAAGACTTGAAAAAGTACAACCCACTATAAAAGTGTGATCGTCCCAACTGTTGGTTTCCTGGGACTTCTGTGATAAACTGGTAGAAACTGAAGAACCGCGCAGCCCAGTCAGCGTGCGGCGCACACGGCGCACCACTTGCTTTCATCAATGTTTGTACCGGGGTTTCTCGTTCAAGAAGTTCATGAACAAAATTCAAAATTTTAACGAAAAATTATATTCATGAAGTTTAATAAACTTAAAGTTAATTATATATAGTATTTAAATAGGTCTAAATTATATACGGGAAGAGTTTTGAAAGAAAGGTGAAAAGTCGATCGTATTGGAGTCATTTCTTTTGAACGAGGTTACCCTTTTAGAGCAGACGACAGTCCACTTCCGGATGACCTGTTCCGTACTTTCAAGCATTATTCAGCGGATGTCACGAACATTTGCATTCAATTTAGGAGATGCCGGGGAATGAGGGGATATGACACCATGGAACGGTAAAGGGGACAGTTTATGGATTTACGTGCGAGCTAACATGCATGACCGGTACAGGGATTGTGTGGTACTTTGATTAGCCAGGAACGGGGCCTGCCCCATAGATCAGCTTCCAGTCGCTTGATAATAAATATCAGTCGGACTGGGCTTAAAGGTCTATTCGCTCGTGGCGAAAGAGGACCTCTCAGAGAAAATCTCAATCTTATACAAAGCTGCAATATTGTACCAACCTGGGCGATCTTCTTCTTGTATTCCTCTCAGCCTTTGTATCTAAGTAAACCGGCAGGAAGTGTAATATATTAAAAAAATTTTGTGCACGCAAACTCCCGAGTCGAATGATCAAATGTGTTGTTGTTGCAATTTCCTCCAATGTTGCTAACAAAAATTCGGTTAGGCATGGACCCGCGCTGCAGTGGTGGGGAAAATGTTATAGCCAATCATTGTGTATGTGTCAAAAAAACAAAGACTCTACCGCGTCCTGCCGAAAATGGCGCTTTGAGACCACTATTTGATGGTCAAAAGCAGCCTAAAATTGGGGTTGTAAAGGACTTAGCACATAAACAGCTGCGGAGACAGGTGTGATCTTAGCCAAGTCTCTCCATCGTGTGACATATAACGCACGGACGGTACGTTGTGCTGTGAGCAGTGCGATGGATTGTGTTGCAAAGAGGCTGAATAATGTGACGTCAGGCCTTTATAAAGATAAAACAAATGTCCGGCGTGTCTGCAATATTGTGGTGATTATTATGCTCAAACTCAAGAATTTACAGTACCACTGAGTCCAGAAAATTAATTCTAAGGAACCTTTTTAACCCACGTGGAGAGTCATATATTGAAACAAAGGAGAAATTTGGAAGGTTAACATGTCCTCAAAATGTTGGGTATCAAATGAACTTTCTAAATTTTAGAAAGTTCTCAGGAATGGCCATAGCGTAGAAAGTGCGAGACTAAGATAGGCCTGCCTCCCTGGAGGCTGGAAAGCCTTTGTAGTTTGTTCTGTTGTTTGAGACTTTTCGTCACTTCCGAGTTTTTGAACAATGCTAATAAGGCTTATCGTGATCAACGACGAAATATAAACCAGACCCGAAGATTCTTCCGAAACAGCGTAAACCAAAATCAAGTGCCCAAAGTATTATAAGGAGCATACGCACTTCATTATCATAGTTTTGGGCACCACCTATTTGGTTTACGGTATCATCTATTTGGAACATCCTTAATGCATATTTATGAACACGCGGTATTACGTTCGTCACACTTAGCGAGTGAAGACAACAATAAAACAACTGGTGCCACATGCTATCACTCGGGCTCAAAATATCTCTTTTCCTAAGCAAAATTAACAGGGTCATCGGAGACTTTTTGGGAATAGGACTGCAGGAATCTTTAGATGCGTGGTTTCTTTCCCTCGATTGATTTCGCAAATTATTGCAGCCAAATCGGTCGATTGGACAATGGAACAATGGGGAAAATGCAACATTGATAAACATCAAACGGGGGGGGGGGGGGGCGGGACGCACAGATTTGTAGGATGCGTGTGCTTGTGCAGCAACAGGGACAACGCGCAGCTGGTTGCGCCAACAACAAGGATGGCGCGTGAGGTGTGAGAGAAAAACGGTTACGCTGCTGGCCTATTCAATACATCAACGCGCGATGCCCCTCTTGGTTTATTATTCCGCTCTGTGTCTTATATAGAAACCGCAAAGGATAATGGGGCCGAAAAAGGGGCAAGAGCACAACACACGTCTATGATCATCAATTTTGTTTACGTTGCACGTCAATAAGGCATACAGCAACCGAAAGAAGCAAAACGTATTGAGGATTGTTGTTCAATTATGTTTAATTTAATGGATGATAAATGTACTACCCAGGTTGTTGTCCATGAATTAATATTACCAATTATCTTTTGTTTTTTATGAAAGGTACGACAATTATATCCCCCCAAAATAACCGAATTTCACACTTTCGTCAGCTGCTATCTAAAGATCGTGCTGCCGCCGCCGCCGCCAATGGGTTGACTACCTGTACCCCAATTTTCTCCCATTTACATTATAAACATCACAAATTTCATTCATTAAACCGTAACCGTAGACTGAAGTCAGCTACTATTAAACCCCCATTTTTGAGTAGCATTTTCACAATTTTGATATTTGGATTTCAGCATATATAAATATTAGTTAAGAAATGAGACCTTTTCGTGGAACGATCGACGCATCTGAGATACACCGGACACGGAGGCAAGACTTGGCCATCGATGCCGCTTGAATCACACGGCACGGCCACACACATCGCCATCGCACACGGAAACTCTGTTGGACCTCTATCAACCTACCTGCATTTTCATAACGTATTCCCACCTAACTATTTTTTTAGTTTAGTCCTACTCAAAAGTTAGCCAAATCCGTTAAAGTTTGCTCTTGCCAAGTTTCAAATAGTGTACATTGAACGAATGGATTTTAACCATTTTACAATGCAAACCAATTGCAGTGCATTGGCCAGTTGTAGCCGACGGAGTCGGCCAACCCGCAAATATTTGCGTGCGGTTGATCTATCATGTCTTAAAAGCTTATGGTTGACAAACTAACGCGCATACAAATAATCTATGTAGGAAAAACTATAAACTTTATGTTTTACAATTACAAAGTGTCATATTTGGCTGAATATTTTAAAATACAATGTGTGGATTACCAACGACAACAGGACGGACCAAGAGCTTGTAGCGCACTTGCGGCAGGGCAGATACGCTCATTCAACTCAAAGAAATTTCTTCTAGGCGTGCCAAATCAGTCGCCACTTTATTTGTAATTTGGTACTTTTACAGATAAAGGTGTATCATATAAATCATACAGCTTTTAGGGATTCTTTTTTTTCCCTTTTTTGTTTAATATCAGACCTCCTACTCCAAATTTTGAAAGTTTTTTTGCAGTGCCCCCATCGCCAATATGCAATACATGTTGTTTACAGTTACAAAAATCCTGGGGGAACCAGCTTTAGTTTTTGCCCGTTTTCGATCCCATCATGCTTTGCGGTAGAGCGCCCCTCTGTTGATATTTTGCCTTATCTCTACGATAAACCTTATTGTGTAAACTATCAACCCCATTATCTTTTATTATTTATGCTGACGATACAAATCTTCTTTTATCACACAAGAATCTCACTCAACTTATTCATCTTGCAAATACTGATCCTCACACAGAAATTTCTTCCTGGTTAAAGGCCATAAGTTATCCTTACATAGTAAAACAAACTTATACGATTTTCAGAACAGACACAACACTCGCTTATCATACTGTACGCCATGTTAATGATTGATAATAATCAAATTTCAAAAAGTCAATCAGACAAAGTTTTTGGGAATTATTCTTGATGAATCATTGAACCTGGTGTCCATCATAATACCCTATTACTAATCTTGTTTCTAATACAACGGTCATTTTGTACTACTTAACATATTCTTATAATTCTTTAACTAACAACGTTGTTTTTCCTTTATCTGAGTCTTGTTTTACCACACATTCAATATTGTATTTTTATTTGGGCCTGGAAACAATTGTACTTTAATGAAATTCACTTCATTTTCTAAAAAAAACAAAAGAGGATCATTCGCATGTGCACAAATCTCACTACTCCTCCTTTTATGCTCATGTCCGCCTTTGTTTTGCTAAAATTAAATACACTTACTGTGTATACATTCATAACCTTCCACAACAGCTACTTTATGTATAAAAATCTTGTATAACGATATGCGTCCTGTAAACTTCTCAAATTATTTTCGTAAGTCTCACACTATACATTCCTATGGGACTAAGTCTTCTGATTTATATAGGCCATATAAATTTTCGTACTGTTTGCCAGGCCTACAATCAGAAGACAGGGCCCTTAGAATGGAATTCTATCGATATCAATATTCGAAAATGCCGTCTGTTAGAGTTTTAATTCCAAAATACAAATCATATTAATATCCCAGTATAAACTAGGATTTCTTGTATGTTCTGCATAGTCAAGAGTTCCATGAGTGCTTCCCCTTAGGGGTTCAACGGGTAAATCTTTATTATGGCTGGCGTATATGCATCATTGGATTCAAGATGATATATATGGGCTGATTTGGTTTCTGTTTTTTGAAGGTTGCATTGTTTGGAGCTCTTCGATGTATCTAATCTTGTGACCCCCTAGAGGTATTTTATTACTTTATATGATTGGATAATAATATTATATGTACTCAAACTTTAAATATTTTAACCATTGCTGACAAACTTTTTGTCTCACATTCTCCTGTACTTGTGTGATTGCCCCTTGTGTCTTCCCGTAATTGGTGTCATTGGTCTTGCACCCACCCCCGATAAGTAAGTATTATTTAAGGTATTGGCCAATATTCTCCGAGCTCTGCTCTGCTGTGGGTCAACCCTCCAAATGTCTTGTTTTTATGTATTTGATGTAATTTGGTAACATAAAACCTGAAAACCTGAAACCTTATGTTGAATGGGCCAATTTGTATTCTCATCAAGTGTGCACACCCCATTAGCCCCCAGCATAGACTGAGTCTTTGTCTAAACATGTTTAGGTAATTCCACTCATAATGTGAGACAATTGCAGCATGCAAACCAACTTATGGGACATATGGCATGTACTGTAAGTCTGTAGTCAGTAGACACATGAGTGGAATGATGCATGTGTTGTGTTTTCATTTAATACTGTACCCAGAGGGTGTATGGTGTCAATCCCACAATGCATCAGTTTTGTGAAATTTCACCTCAAATGGGCCATGTGATCCCAGCAAAATCCTATCTTAAAGGGGCATTTCGTGATCCACAGCCTCGTCCCCCGACTTACCTAAATTAAAAGATGTTGAGATTTTATTTTCTGAAATGAACCGTGAGCCTTAGACTTGTAATCCACGTGTGCCCAATCTTAGTGCAATTCGGTCGCATCTGTAAGAAATTCGCAATTTGTTGTATGTTCTGCCGTAAACGGACAGAAATTTACGCACAGAGCCTATTAGACCGTGGGAACGAGCAATTGCTAATAACACAAAACCGCAAGACATCGGGATCAGCTCAAATTTTGGGAATAAGCTTTTCTCAAGCATATCGTGATATGAATAAAAAGAAGGTGATGAAATACGAAATGCACCTTTACATATAAAACCCGGGAATTTTTACAGTTCATTTTAGCACGAAAGTGTTAGTATTAGGAAAGTTTAGCATGATCATAAAAAATTTTTGTTGTCTCAGTTTTGTACACTTTTTAATCCCTAAGTACTAACAGTGAGTTGTCAGTACAGTATGGCAAATTGCAATGCATTATGGGATGATTCAAAACCCTTGAACCCTGTCTTCCATGGGTAGGAACCTATCGCCCGGACCTATCGATCCATGTAGTGCCCAGAACTTGTTGAAATTGTCATGAAATGTTTTGTGTTGGTGAAAGAACAAGCACAGGAAAGACTTCAATATGTACCCACACTCGTATATATTTACAGGATACAAAATTTATTTAATTTGGCCTGTTTGATCAAAAACGGAATAAAACACCTAAAATAAGACACATTTTATGTTGCAGTAAATATAGGAGAGGGGCGGTAACATAGGAAGTTTGCCGCATGCTTTTTTTTTTCCTCCAAAGATGTTTTGGAGATATATGCCACCTAATCATGCATTTTCAAATCCCATAGGCTTTGTACAGGGACTGATTTTGGTTATAGGAAAATGGGGCAATTGTGAAAAAACTACACATTTTAATTTTTCTTCCTCAAGTAATTGAAGACGGAGTATAAGATGGTGTTTGTGTATATGGTAGAGAAATTATATCAAACATCCATAGAATTTTAATTTCTGCACAAGCAAAGAACAGGTGGTCGCAACAACACCTTTTTTGGTCGACACCTCCTGGAGAACTTTTGGTATGTCTGGACTCAGAGCTTCTGTCTTTCCACATCAACGCAATGCATGATCAACTTCCATCCCCTGTGAATCTGAACCTATGGGGCAAGACCAATCTTGGACTCTGCCAAGTATGTCATCATCGTCATTGTAACACTGTTTCCCACTTCTCATGGTTGCAGCCTACTCATTTCAAAGCAGAAGGTGCCATGACCAAACACTGAAAGCAATCTCTACAGGTCTGGCACTGTAGGAGCAGCATGCCGACAGAAGGTCGACGAGAGTGCAGTCGGGTATTAAATTCTGGATTTAATTTGCACAAGAGCTATTGATTGAAAATTGGAATTTGCACTCCCCATGGTTCAGTTGGACTGGGCAAATGAACTAATACCTCATCCTTCGGAGGGGATGTTAAGCTTTGGTCCCATGTAGAGAGAGCCATACCTGCACGTGCATTTCACAGTCAGTTTCGAAGAGAGTAGGGTGATTACCCCTGGCTGTCCCGGTAATGGACTCCAATGGAAATAAGCTCCTGATAGAGGCTTCTGTGATCCCGGACAATGTCCAAATAAATCAAATCAAATCAGATGAGGTTAAAGGTCATTAAGGGTCACTTGGGGTCATATGTGGTGTGCACTTTTGGCCCACTTTTGGTAAAATGTTTGTCTATTTAGTGCAGTGAGGGATCCAATGTATACTTGGTATGGCTTATTACATCAAGACAAGGGGTTCTTATGTGTAGTAACAGATGAGGTCAAGGTCATCCAAGTGTCACTTAGGAGGCTCATTACGGCATAATCAGACAACCTATTTTTAGGTCATCCGATGCAATCAGAAAGACCTTATGTCAGCATGATTTGTGTGTCGGTCTGTCTGTGTGGCCGTCTGTGTGTGTCAAACATTTAGTATACACTTTTTTGTTGACATTTTTTCAACTTCATGTCACATTTTAGTGCAGTGATGGATCAAGATCATATTTGGTATGCTTGTACATTGAGACAAAGGGTCTTATGTGGGGTAACATATGAGGAGTCAAAGGCTATTCAGGGTCACTTACGTTCATTATCTTGCATGCCTGTGTATATGTGTGTGTTCCATTTTGCTTAGTTTGACTGCTAGTTGTATCTCCTACCCAAACGATTGGGCTAATTGCAGCCAAACTTGATCAGAAGAACCATTGGCCCAAGATTCATATGTGATGTACTCTGATTGTGGTGAGAGTTCATGTGTGCCGATTAAAGAGGCATTCTTTGAAAATCTATCCCTGGTTTTCTTGCCACAATTTAGTGCTACGATCACCAAATTTGGTCAGTTTTGAGCACTGACCCAAGGCCCATAGGCGGTCTACACAGATTGGGTCAAAGGTGATATGCATGGATTAAAGGGACATTCTGTAATTTTGTTCAGGTTTGACTGTTTTTTTATATCTCCTGCCCAAATGCTTACGCTTCCATAATCGGACGACCTATAGGGGACGCTGTCCCTATTAGTATTTCTCTACACTACAGTAATGGCAAATATCATGGCAATACACAATATAGTACCCATGAAAAGAGTTTCAAGACAAATATTTCACTACAAATGTTCCAGGTGAATGTGAGAGCAGGCGCAACTAGTGGTATGAGAAAAGCCTTGTTTTAGTATAGGGACTAGTTGGCATTAAAAAGTTTCACCTGTGCAATCTTATGAAAGGCAGATCATGTCAACTTTGCTCTTTGTACTTTGTCATTATTCCTTTACAAGATAATAACTTCCATTGCGTGAGTTGCGTAAATGCTGTCATGCAATCGACTGTTAAGCACTGTTCCTTGTGGATATCACAGACGTCTTTTAAAATGGATTTTGACAAATAATATCTGCTTATACCGTGAAGTTGCGACCACATCTTAAAGTGTTTCTGACTTGACAACTTAACATAGTGTTTGAATAAGTTATTTTTTCCCTCTCTCTCAGATCCTGCAAATTGATGTCCATATCCCTGAGTCTTTGAAGATGAAGTGAAGTTAGTCATGCTTAAGCCACTATGTTTGTTGTTTCACTGTTCACATACTTTCCACAATAGAATATGTCAGCTTATAACTGATTATATTCATTTACCAATATCTGGTGCAATAATAGAGGTAAGATTTAGGACCTTGTAATGTAAATCGTGCAAAGATAATTCTAATCAACTCTAACATCTAAATCAAAGCAAATGAACTTCTTAAACTCGGGTCTATTTATAGACACTTACTGCTTCCAGTTATGTGGGCCTCTAATTACACACTGCATAATACCCATTGGAGGCACTATAACAACATACATAAAATAACTGAAAAAAATCACTGAAGAGTATGCTGAAATGACCACTGAAGTGATTAAGTACTCTGTGGTGGCACCAACATCATAATTTAATAGGGAGAATAGGATGGAGGCAGGGGAGGTGGGGTAGTGTCGTTTGGTGCGCTAGGTAATCCTGTTAAAAATCATCGGTTTTGACCTATTTGTCAAGCCCATTGCCATTTGAACACTTTATATTATTTGAAAATTGAAATTTAAAGAGCTTTGTTTCACATATCACATATGAGACTAATTCTAATTATGCTAATTGGGTCTTTTTTCTTCGGGGATAACTGGGGGCAAGAAAAATTAAGTAAAATTAGTGGCTTTGTTGAGGCGTAGTCTTTTTTTTAAAAATGTAGCTAACAAATATGAACTTTGCCATAAATCAATAGACCATTTGCTTAAGTAGCATGTACTTGAACTTTTATCTATCATTGTTGTTTACCACCTTTTTTTCAGATTGTAGAGTATTTTCTTGCTTTAAGTCATGAAGTGCAATTTGGTGTGAAGGGTCATCCAAGACAATACATCGGGGTGTTAGTGTACGCCAGCCTACAGGATCTAGACTTCGGAGATCATGCCCATATTTTCTACACTTTAAAAGGTATATTTCAATCTAAAATAGGGAGCCACATGCAATGACCCATGCTTGTCATTCTAGTAATTACCTTTTCTTTGAACACCAGATGACCATTAGAATTTCTTAAATTTATTCATTACATTAGGGTGTTTCCATAAGGTGACACCCTTTTCTGACATACTTTTCTGACACCCTATGAATTCGGACACCTTAACGGAATAAACCACATAAACCGTGTGGTTTATTACGTTAAGGTCCGTTAAGGTTTCCAAATTCATAGGGTGTCAGAAAAGTATGTCAGAAAAGGGTGTCACCTTATGGAAACACCCATTACATTACATTCATGACATTGCACTTTTGTCATGCCAAAAGCAGTGTATGTATTATGCACTAAACAGAACATTGCTAAGCAAACTTCAGAAAACTGAATTATTTTTGCATCTGCATTTTATGGAAGGTTCATATTCACCCACTACAATAATCCATGTGCATGCTGTCAATATCCTACACTCATCCAAACAAGAGGTAGATTAATCACCATTTCAGTACTAGTAGTGTTTTAAATCGAGGGGGGGGGGTGGTGTGTGGACTGTAAACTGGTAGACATCTAGTTCGATCCATGGTTCGTCCCTCTTTCAATACCTAGTCTTAACATGTGCATAATCTTTGAAACAGGAATTTATGAGGGGGGGTACACTGACACATAGGAAGCATATTTAGCTGTGGTGTTAATTCAGTGCAAATTTTATTAATAATCAACTGTAACTCTCTTAGGCAATGATTCATTCATTTTAAACTAAGCTCATGATAAGTATGAAGGGGTAAGGGAAGGTGGCGAAACACATCTAAACCAAAATTCTCTACAAACTGCCTGAAACACTGTCCCTTCACCCATCAAATAACTTGAAATAGGGAGCCACATGCAATGACCCATGCTTGTCATTCTAGTAATTACCTTTTCTTTGAACACCAGATGTCCAAATCAAAGAAAATTCCATGTAAACAATTGATCATGTTGGACAATGTTGGTGTACAGAACCCCCTAGAACAAAGTTAAACTGTAATGACTATGAGGTGCACTTACTTTCTTCATTGGTTTACAAAGTGAAAGGTTAGGTTTGTTGACTTTCATTGTGTTATTTAAATGTTGATCATTTGCCATAGCCACACATGTAAATTCAAATCCAAAAAAAAATATCGGATTTAGAAACCACGTCGCACACCCCTTGTAATGAGCATTAGGCGTGTTTTACCCCCTCTGTTGGCCAACAGATCATAAGAGACATCAAATGAACCATGTCCATAATAAATCCTAGTATGACTAAAACATGATGCATCTTTCTTAGTAACTTCTACTTTTCAAAGTGATTAATAATAGGAAGCCATATCAGTGTGAATGACAAAATTAGGACATACAGACTCCAAAGTGTTTTTTTTTTTTTTTATGTATTCTGAACTCGGGTAGTTTAGATTGTAGCACCAGCTTTTGTTTTTATCCCTGCATGCATAACCTGCTATGGGCTCTGGTTTCATAGTGTCTTGTTGTTTGCTGCTTCGATGATGATATTTGCTTCACAGTGCAGTCTCATAGAAGCATTAGTGGTGACCAAGCAGTAAGCAGCAAGCAGCATTTTGCCTATATATTGATCACTCAGTCACTTTGCCCAAAGGAGCAGATTGCAAGGAATTTAAGTTAACTTTGGATTGTTGCCAGTTTTGCCACTCATGATATTGGGCATATGTCAACATTTTTATCATAATTGAAACAAACTTTGAAATTGTAGCAGCATTAACCAAGTGCTTAGTGGCATGCACTAAGCAGCACACGCTGACACTATAACTAATAAAGCCACATTAACATGTATCTATCTTTCTATTTCTTCACCTCTTTGAAATGTTTCTTGCTCTCGCAGCTTAGATGATTCGATAAAACATGGAGTGAACCTTGGGTGGGGTAACAGGATTTTGAGGTCAAAGTTATGTGGGTTCTTATGGTCATTATTTGGAAAATACATAAACTTGTAGTGCTTTCAGTCAAAATTGAATGGGTTGAATCGCTGAAGTTGCTCAGCATAAAGGCGGGGGAGGCTGAGGTACATGTCCTGGCTATAAGGCAAAGGGCATCCAAGGTTCAATTTGATGTCATGGTCAAAATTTGTAAAAATGCATATTTTTTTCTTGCAGAAACAGTTGTTACTCCGCCAAAGTTACTATAATTAATCTTTAAACAACTTGGGGTGTATGTTGTCATTGTAAGGGTGAAAGGTCATCTAGGTCATTCAACAGGCGCGGATCCCGGGAAGGGGCGGCGGGGGCGCGCATCTCCCGTATTCTGCAAATTCTTTGCAAATCAGCCCTTTTGAGCTATTTTGGACTTTTACAGCCTTTCCGCCCCGGTAATTTTGACGTTTTTCCAATCCTGATCCGCCCCTGTTCAAGGTAAGTTTTTTAAATGACAAATTATATTTTTTACCAAAGTTAAAGGGCATTTTTGTGATCTTGCACCTTTATTTTTAGTTTAACTGATATCAAGAACAGGTTCTTCACAAATATCTGTTATTCTGAACAGTGCGTTTTTGAAGGTATGAGCAAATGTTCATATCACGCTGCATACTACATCTTTATGCTCTGGTCCTTGTCTTGTTTATATTAGTTATACAAGGAATCTACCGAAGCAGTTTGATGCGGATTAGTTAATTCAAGTAGTGAACTTTTCACGTGGAATTGTGTATAATTTATGTTATATTCAGAAGTTGACTCCTAAACTGAACTTGTAATTTAACCAAAGTTTTAATCCATTTTTGTCCCCGCCACTTGGGGTGGCCGGAACACCTCCCACTCAGCAATACTTCTGTGTGAGGATTATTGTAGCAGAAGTAATTGACCGGATGCCATTCCTGCCCCCAATTCCACTTTTCGCGGTGGGCCTAGCTTTTGGGCATCCGTGCCCACCATACAAGGAAGCATGTTGCTGGATGACTGCCAATAGCTCTCCAGAGCTGCGCGCCTGTACACTCTTCTTTTCATTATACAGGGTAACCAGCTACCCACCTCATCAGATTCCTTACTAAAATCGATGGGGGGAAATTGGAATAAATAAAATAACATTTAATAAGATCAATCACCCATGTTATTCTCCAAGAAAATCTGTCAATTTATAATATTAATTATTTTTGATTGTGATCAATTAAAAACATAACCATATATTGAACTTTTTTTTTTTTCATTATTGAATATGTATTATGTTTTCCCTTGATGAACGTTTGCTGTGAACTTAGCATTTTGAGGTGCATGTCATCACATTGAAACTGAAAACGAAATTCAAAACTCTGTATATATTGGCAATACTAATTCGTTCATACCCATTAACAGTTGCTTGGTCTTTTAATGGCCAGCTGTTTTTTGGATTTCAGCTTACGTAATCAGTTGTCACACAATTATTGTGCTGCTTGTTCATAGATTCCATATTTGGGGTTACAAAGATATTTTAACGTTACAGGCAAATTGAAAGTTTGATTTTTTATATCAGCTGAACCCTTTTCCTTAATGTAATTTGTGCCTATCTTACATGCAGAGCTACTATCGCAGATAATATAATTTTGTATTTATATCCATAAACACACAATACAACATCACTGTAAAACAGACATTGGTTTTTATATGCAACAGAAGAATCAACTGAAATTTTGGGAGTGACTTTTTCTCAGGATGACCAAATGAGGGTGTTTAGATCTTGAAATGCCCCTTAAAGTATAGAATAATGGCCCTTAAGTATAGACTAACTGGCACACATTGCTTTATTTTATCATGTTTGTTCTCTCAGTATACCAGTTCAGACTTTACTTGCTGCATCAAGGAGTAAAGAGAAGAACCAAAATATCCAAAAAGGTGTAACGGGCAATTGTATTCAGAATCCCTAACAATTGGAAGCCCTTTAATTTTGCACTGATTAAAGCTTTCCATAAAAAATATCCACATCTGAAAGGAATAAGCTAAGAATTATTTGGTAGCAAAAATTTTGAGTTTCTATTTTCGCATGGACAAAATATTATTTGAAATATAAGCAAATCAAATCAACTTCTTTTTCACTTTTAAGACATTTCTGTAGCTACATACACTGTAAGAAATCTATGAGTGTCCCAATGCTCATATGAATTACTACTTGGACACAAAAATAGATGACTTGAATCTCTCATCACACTTTGAAAGACTAGTTTTGATTATGTAACATGTTTATTTTTTGGCCTGCCAGCTATATCTGGAGGTCCTGTGTTAGATGGTGGATGGATGTATGTTTCTTGTCAACCAAAGAGTAACCTAAACCTTCACTTCTCCAACCAGAATGTTTACGAAAGTTGGTAGTGTGTATCTTTGATTACCACCAAATAGCGGCCTCATAACATGCAAACTGATAGGAATATGTATGCGCACGACAATGCAAGACAACGCAAGAGCCGCAGTGTGCATATTATGCGTGGCGCACGTCGCTTCTGTGTAAACACTCGAGTACATTTGGTTTACTTTTTGCCGCGGAACGATCACAACCGAATAATTCCCGCTTTTTGGTGTAATCAAAGTATAGTAGTGGACCACCCCGATTATGCATGTTGGTCTGTCATCACCACATGTGCATATTAAGTACCATTTGCATGTTTGTTCTGATTGGCTAATACCAAAAGGCAGCCCACCTCTATATTTTCTGAATCTAGTAAACGCTCAAGGCCGAACTGCAAATTATTCTAATTATGACTAAATCATAGTCTCACATTATCAAAGTATTTTTGCAAAGTGCATGGTAATTAGCAATGTCCTCCTATCCATGAATATTAAATTCTTAGCCTCCTATCATCCCAAGGAGATTTCTAATCACTACTTTAAAATCCATGCAGACCCCACCCCGAGTTTTTTCTTTATTTTTTCAAAATGATATCACCCAAATACTGAACAACAGGAAATGGATGTTTTGATTTAGAATAGATATATATTTAAAAAATGATTTATTTGCAGATTCTTTCAGGAAACCCATAAAAGTCAAGTTCAGGCGTATTCATACCCTTAATAAAATGCTTCAAATGTCTGTGACAAATATAGTGTGTGATTAATTTTCATATTGTTTATGTAGTGATAATCAATTCACTTAAGCATTTAATTTGTCGATTTGCCTAACTGAATCATAGGGCTAGACATCAGTGATCTGCTTCTTGGAACATCACAGTTAAGCACCTTGTAGTTGGCTGTAAGATGATGTGAAACCACGCCAAAAGTAATAGCAGTTCAACTGCATGTAATATGAAAAATGTTGGTTGTAACAAAACAAAACATCTGTCCCTCGAAGTATGAAGTATGTGCGCTAGCGTATACATTGCTGACTTTTAGCATGTGTGTTTTGCCCTGGTGCCTTCATTCCGCAAAGATTATTCGTGGCAACTGTGTTCCAGGACCACTCTTTCGACTCGTCTCATAGCGGCGTCTATTCTTTATTATGTTTGTGCTTTATTCTGTTAATGTATTTATTTGAGTATTACAAAGAACAACCCTTATGCTGGTTCAGATGCAAGCATGATCTGCAGGTGTGTTTGTAATACTCCAAATGTCGTGGGTTCGATTCTTCCTCAAGGCACAAAATGCAATTTATTTATGCTTCTTTAGGTGAAGCTAGAGTGAGCAATTACACCAAAAACAGCAGGGATTGAAATAGAAATATGAATAGCTGCCCTACTAATAATTCAACTGATGTGGTCCTGGAACCAATTGTGGATGGATTAGTCCATTGCACCTTATGCAGGCGTCACTTTGAAGCTTAAAATTCCCGACTCAGATATTTTCCTGGGAGGGCGCCCTCCAATTTCCAAAAAATCGTGTTTTTTTGCCTGTTACATAATGCTTGTCCCATTACTAATCACTGTGTGAAATTGCTAAGCTTAAATCGCAATTCCTTCATATAGACATCAAGACTTTTTTATAAAATTCCGGTCCGGAATTTTGGTGTACACAGTATCCTATGGGACGTAATACTACACATAAATGTATGTACTTGCATCAACACGAAAAATCCGATTCTATCTCACATTTCGGAATTTGCATTTTAGGTACTAATCTTTAGTTCTAGCCGCTTTTTTCATATTACACAAAAAAATATATAACTCGAATCTCTGAGTCAGACTTTATTCCCACCCCTCCTCAAGCTATCACCTTTCTTAACCTGAGCTGATTAATTCTAAGGTCAGGATTTTAACCACCCATTCATGAATCTCAGAAAATAATCGGCAAAGTTTCACCCTATTGGCAAATGTGAAATAGTAAGCATCACCCTTCCGACATTTCTGTAGGTACACTTCACTTTGTTTTCCGTTTTCAGTGTCACGCAGCTCAGCCTCCGACAGCTCGCTTCAAACCCGTGTTTCAATAACTACAATCTAGGCCAAAATTGTTGGAACACTTCATATGTCTTACTATAAACTAACTGACCCCCCCCTCTCCCCCCTGATCTGTTGAAACGTTTCATTTATTTCATGCGCGCTTAAACCACCAATCTTGATTGGTGGGCCGGGAGGGGTCAAATGTTAGGGTTGGTTTCAAGCTTCGCAATAAAGTTAGTATTTTTTTAGTGCGATATCTATGCCCATTTAGCCTTCATTGCATAGAAATTACCACGGGTGGGTGTTCCAACTAAATTTCCGGATTGTATTTCATAAAAACAGCCGTTGTCTCAAAAAGCAAAGCTTTAGTTTAAAAGATGTCAATTTACGGTTTATCGAGTGAAGTGCACGTACGGCTTACACACCGCTAATCAGGTACAACACAACTGCAGTCAACAACATGCCATGACTGAGCACTCGATCGGGTATGGTGTGGTATCGGGAATGTAAATTTTTGTCTTTCCCATCCAATCGCCTCTCCGCCTTTTGGCATTTCAATGATCCACTATCGACCCCTTCCTTAAACTATAACTTATTTTACAATTAAAGAAGGGAACTTCTCTGCGCACGATAACGTCTTGCCGAAAATTCACATTTACTCTCATGGGCGCAGCCATATTAAAAATTATTTTCATGACGTATGCTTTGGCTAGAGTTCGATTTCCGATGTTTCCGACAATTTTATGATCATCGCCGTGCGTGTTTGTCATACGTCACGCAAAAATTGTCCCCTCTATGTAGTCCATAGCAAAAAAGATAGATTTGAATCAGGCAATGTAGTTCTGATGCTGTCATGGTTGTGTATCAACACAATCCGCGCAGATGATTCGATGTCACTTCACCAACAAACATGAAGACTCGTCTAAGCTTCTCTTCTTTTCCTCAACTTTTTGTGAGGTAAAGTCTTCACGAGCCATATAAATGAACGTTAGGACATCACACTAATAAAAAAATATGACCTCAATGTTCGATCGTCGGGTCGAGTCGACGTCGATATTGCGTCGATCCTTGTGGAGGGTAGGTTCAAGCGTCAGAGGACACCTGCATTAATTGGGTAACTGTTAAATGTAAGAAATGCACTGTATGTCATATTGTGCTATTCGAGACTAGTCCAGACCGAATGCATATAGGCTTGTGGTTTATTCCGTTGTTGTCTCCCCATCAAGACTAGCTTGGAATTTCTTATATTTCACACACCCCTTCAATTCCCATTGCCACTAACTCCAGGTTGTAGGTGACCATATGTTTGGAGTCACCTGCCAAGTCAAAGGTCATATAGGTCAATTGTGCAACTCATACATTATTTCCCTTCCTCTATGAGTGAGGCAAGTGCATCATTTGGTGATAACAATCTTTGAATTAGAATTGCGCATCCCTGTGATGTAGTGCCCTACCTATTGTGTTCTCCAATGTATACTGCATAATCATGTATTTTAGCACTATACCTATAGCCTCAAGTACAAGGTCAGGTTTATTCCATATGTTAACATGGTAGCTAGGACATTTTTATGGGGGAGTCTCACCTTTTGTTACAGCTGGTCATTGTCTTGGTATAATTACCTACTTGAAAAACAGTATAAACAGAAGCATGTAGAAAAACTGCATCTAAAAGCTATGCATCACTGCACAGAGGAAGACGAGTAGAGCATTGTGATTAAGGATTGTTTTTAGAAAAATCGGAAGTGAAAACGTTAGTGTACTCGGTACACAATATTTTTTGTCTGTGCTTTAACATTCATACTTTTGACATTTGGGGACCATAACTCATGACTGGATTGGCACTCCTTAATCATTGTACTGTGTTCAGGTCATTAAATTCAGCTGTAGGCCATGTCTCTACCACCTCTTGTGCAGTGGATGTCAATAACATTTACGCCCGCGGTAAGAAATGCCGTCTGTGTGCGCACGTAAACGCGACATCGCTTCAAAGTCAGCACGAGCGATTTACTCTTGTGACAAACAAATCTCGTGCTGAAGTCACTGCACGGAGGTAGAGAAAAGTATGCCAGATGCACAATGAAGACTGATAATTATGTCATTCCTTGGCTTGACAGGCAAGTCCAACTAATATGATGATATATCCGGCAGCGGGAACCTGATTTTGGCATGAGATCAAAATCTCTGATAACGTATTTTTTTTTCAGCTTGATTGATTCTGCTGAAAGGGTATACAATGGAACCAAGGTGGGTGTAAAATTGCAACCCTTGGGCAATTTGAGAAATCCAAGATGGCCGGCCATTGGGCTGTTAAAAACTCAAAATTTGCATTTTACACAGACAGGCCCCCCAAAATGCAGTGTTTTTGTGCTAATTGTGTAGGTTTTGGGTGGACACTTAAAATGCCATTTATTATTTAGAGTCTGGCTGAAATAATTAGTGGACATCCAATGGCTGCCATTTTGAAGTAGAAACACAAAATTCACTTTTCATTGAAGTGCAACCAAAATACAAGTTTCCAAAATGCAAGTTGACTGTTATTTCCTTTGCCATAATATGTATGGGAAATATAAAATACTAATTTTAACTGTCACATTGGCTAATAAAAGATATTCAGGATGGCCGCCGCTGATGTTTTACAGGCTCTGATTTTCGTAAATAATGTTGCCCTCCAATCAATGATACATGTCAGCAAGAGCATTTCGTTACACATTACTTGACTCGTAGGGGTGTATTTTTAAGCACCGACAGCTATAACCCTATTAGTAACATTGTTGTAGAGTATAAGTACCTATACTACTAGTTTTGTTTTTTTTTTTGTCAAATTTGATACATCAACCAGATCAAATGGCACACCTATACTTGACATCATGACCCATTAATATGTTCTCATTCTTGTCCGTTTTCGTATTCCCGCTGGTTTTACTTGTTTGTTTTATCATTTCGACATTCCGCTTCGCCATGGCATGAACGAGATTGGAACAGTCATATTTGCAGAACACATCCACACCTTTGTGATCCACATGGTGCCCTCACCTTCACCTCCACATGAGCACTTACTCAACTCTAATTCATTAGGAACTAAGGGCACATAATGGGCACGTGACTGGCAACAGAGACTGGCCTTCTCGTTTTCAGCCATGCTGAGTTGGACAGCTTCATGTGGATCAGCTTTCAGAGCACCCCTCCATAGAGCTACCTGAGATGTGCACGGGCTACATTATTTTTCCTTGACACTCTAGTGGGTCAGAATAACCTCTCAATTTAGTGCAGAAGCCGTACTTTGAGCTCTTTAGTGTCCATACACGTTCTGTCCTTGCCTCCGACCCGCGACTGAATAATCCAGAGTGGGCCATAGCATGCCAGAATTATGGATTTGACTGCCTCAGGACAGCACCTTGATACAAAGACGTACACCCAGCATAGTTTAATGAACACTGTATACCTCGTAATACTTTCAAGGCTCCAGCCTGCCAATGCCGTAATAGTGCTACAGTGTCACAACCACTCAGACCTTGGGCATTCAGTAATCGGCATGATATCAAATGTTGCTTTTGTACGGTTTGCATTGATATCAATCCAAGAACGCCCTGCACATGTGATGTCATCATGACATGCTGAAATATTGCCTTGATAACAGAGTGGTAGCAAAACAAACGGCGGAGGTGAGTGGCCTTACCGTTTCCGTGTCCTGCCCTTCGGCTGTCAAAACCGCTCACGGACCTTCGCAATGGGGGGTCGTGAAGGTGGTACCGGAGTTCCTCATAATTAAGGGGCATAACGTGTCTACGTAGACGCCTGTCTACTGGTGGCAGTCCCTCTGCGCAGGTCTCCAGCTTTAAGAGGAGGTCCTAGACCTGATAAATCACTCGTTTTTCAAATTCATTCATCATCGTCAACCTCGACAGGTCAGTCCACTCTCACTCTCCCAAGCCCCCAGTGCTGGGCGAGAACTGGAGGATTTCTGTTGGCAGAAAAGAGTTAGCCTCGGTCGTGCGTGTGCCCGAGCAATCTTAGAGAGCAGGTTTGTCCCCCAGGCTATGGCTTTGGCTTCTGGGACTTCTTGCCAGCCTCATTGGGATGGTTCCCTACTACAGATATGCATGAGGGTATCCAGATCCACATGCTCAAGTACTTCCGACCGCTGGTACCACCCAATGTCCCTCGGATTCCATTGCCCCTGAAGCTGGCCCCGACCTCAGTTGGTGGACCAACCGTCCATGCAAACTTGGAGGTGGGAGCCCCCTTCAGGAAACTACACCCCCGTTGACGCTGACGCAGATGCATCGGTGTGAGGGCCCCTTAAAGGGTCCCACAAATTGTCCCGGGCCGTTGGTTGCCCATGCAAGCTCTCTATCATATCAATGGGTCTCGATGCGCGATCTGTGGGCAACTCCGTGGCACTGAGCACTGGATTCGCCCCTTACCAGGGAAAGTGTTCCTGGTCCGATGCGACACATAACGGTAGTGGCCTACCTCAACAGGGGGAGCAAGGAGGCCCAGTCTCTACACGGAGGTAGTCAGGCTCCTATAGGGTGGCAGGCAACGGAACATTGCACTTAATAGCACATGTACCAGGGTGGAGAACGGCCTAGCATACGCCCTCTCCCGAAGAGCACGCAATGCCAGGTGCCTTCGAAGGTAAGGGGGGTCGTCATTGGAATGACACAACTCCTGCCGCAGCAGCCTCCGTCAATTTTTCAGAGGCTACAGCGTCCCCACGTGGACCTATTCCCCTCCGCCGTGAATCACCATCTTCCTCCTGGCGTCCGACTCATGGAGTCACGATCCCAGAGCCGTGGGTCAGAATGCAATTTTGGTCACTGCCTATGCATCCCCATTGCGATGATACGACAATTTCCTGGTTCTGTTTGATGTGGCCCCGCATGTGGCCGGCGCAGCCGTGGTTCCCACGGCTTCTAGAGCTGCTAGTGGGGGACTATGGCTGCTATACTCTGAGTAATAATTGGTTGAACTGAGCGAACAAGCTTGCTGCGTGTGTGCGTGAAGGACGCACTGCTGTAGAAGCGCCGTAAACACACGATTCAAATAGCCACGCGATGGCCGGTGTACAGGTCACACAAGTCCGGTACTACTGCGTACGCTTAGTTCAAACAATTTATTACGGAGACTATAGTAGCGATCCTCCAGCAACGCGTCCATCCCGGACGGACCATCTGCGCTCATCAACTTGACTGTCGGCACTTTCCGCCAACAATACACTCTGGTGGGACTTTCTGAACATGCACTGCCAAGTCGCTCGTGCTAAGGCAAGGCGGAAGTCAACTAGAGATCTTAATGACTTCTCGACTCCGCCGTTCTATAGATGTGTGCCAATCGAGAGATTGATCCGCAGTCTGCGTCTGTAGGGCGATCGGGATTTCCTAACGGAACATTTCCATGAGGGTTTGGGCGTCTAACAGTCAGGTGCTACCGCACCGCGATCGGGGCTCATCGGGTGGCTGCAGAGACAGCACAGTAGTCTCTAATACCCTCCTCATGAATCTGCTGGAGGGCATGTGTCGGTTCGTCCCCGGTTTGTGTCACTTCGTTTCCGGAGTGGGACTTGCCGCTAGTGCTCCAGTTCTAGCGTCGAGGATTGAACCACTGAGGAGGGCAGTCTCCTGGACTAGAAGACGACCTTTCCAGAGGCAGTTCTTCGGTCGGGGGTTCCGAAATACATACTTATCCATTGTCGAGGCTCACCTGCGGTGATCGAAGGACGGCGTGTCCATCCTCCCACGCTAAGAATCCGCCCCTTCTTTCACACCATGCCCAGTGTTTCTTCTTTCTCCTCCCGGAACCCTGGCCTTTGCTGCGGGACGGTCGAATAAACCAACCTTGGTGCCCGGTCATGGCACTAAAATGTTACCGCTCAACGTATTGAAGGGCTCCGGAAGACATAACACTTTTCAATCTAAAAACGCCCCCAACCCATAATGGTCCAGCAGCGAAGGATACAGCCGCTGGGTTGCCTCGACGATCCGAAGCGCACACCGAAAACATCACAATCGTTTGGTCGGCTCTCGGTTTAGGTAACAGCTACAAAAAATGTCATTTTGAGTTGCTCCGTCTGTACAAACTGCAATATTTTAGTGGTTTTTTTTATGGCACATGGCGGCCATCTTGTATTTCAATCCGATCTTAAATTAGATATATAGTATACCTATTAGAGATATATAATCAGATGACAAAATTATATTACATGCCTTTGGGTTGCTCTCTCTGTGAAAAGTGCATTTCAGGGTTTTCTGATGTAAAATGGCGGCCATCTTGGAATTAAATCAAAGCGTTGCTTCCAAGATACATTATAAAAAAAAATTGTCAATTTACATTTAATTTTAACTCTTTAAAAAAATAAAAAATTAAAAAACCAATTACCAAGCATTTTTTGGGTGGTCCTTTCCATGGACAACTGCAAATTTTGGATTTTTTAACAGTGAAATGGCGGCCAGCTTGGATTTCTCAAATTGCCCAAGGGTGGGCAATTTTTACACCCCCCTGGATTCCTTATATACCTTTCAAAGAGGTATAATCAGCTGAGAAAAATTTTATCAGAGATTTTCATCACTACTCCTCCTCTGGCTGCTGGACTAAATTAAGACAACATTTTACTACTCCTCCAAATTTCACACCCATAAGCCTATAAACAATCCAAATTATTTCTAATTCTGAAGTAATTTTAGTCTTAATGGTTAAAGGGGATTGCCCATTTAAGTCTAAAAGATTTTCATCTTGATAGAATGGCCTTCACCCCAAACCCGCCAGCTGTAAAGTTTCGCAGCCTATATTTCAACCCGTTTTGATTGTGAGCGCGAAAAGTGATTTTGCAATCCCCATAGAGTCTGTGTAAATAAATTGGTCTAAACCAAAAGGGGCAACCTTTCTCCTCAATAACATCCAAACCAACATCAATTTAGGCCCTAATATTTCACAGGGTCATGAAAAAATAGTAGCTTTCTTTCTTCTGATACTAAATTTTTGACCACTTCGTCAAATCTGGGGTCCCCTGGGTCCGAGGCTATTAGCGATCAGGGCCATGGACCTTTCATTTTAGTATGTTGGAATATTTTGTCACACTGTTCCCTTTAAATTTACTACTGTGTTTTTAAAAACATGCATTCAATCTGGTACATTTGCCATCAGCAATATCATGGTAAAAATATTACCACCCTTCATTGGGGGAAAGTCGAACAAAATTGTAGTAAGTTTGGCTTTCCAGTAAAGCCTTACCCCCATGAGCCTACCCAACTCCATTAATCACAATGGAACTTTGTGATTCTGTTTTTGCCACTTGGCAACATGTATGAATTGGTAGGACAAAAGGACTGGAGCGCAATATTTGAAGGTGCCTTTCAACTGGGTTATTGATGAATATATGATGTAACCAGCCAATAAAAAAAAAGGCTGTCAAGTCAAGTATTATGGAAGATTAAATTCTTACATTCAATCCAACCTTAACCCCTATGTTAAATAGCTTACATTTGTAAGTATGACCCCTGCTCTGTATTCCCCCCCAGTCCCATTACAAGCATTACTTCCTTTGCACAAATTAATTTGAATTTTTTTTAACCACTGCTATTTCCCTGTCATGACAATTCCTCAGGCAAAGTCCCAGACGTCCTCAAAGTCATCCCACCAGAGACACACAGGAAGGGAGATCC
This sequence comes from Ophioderma brevispina, assembly GCA_023653785.1. Taxonomy (NCBI): domain Eukaryota; kingdom Metazoa; phylum Echinodermata; class Ophiuroidea; order Amphilepidida; family Ophiodermatidae; genus Ophioderma; species Ophioderma brevispina. Next base: position 72,434 of record JAMKCH010074379.1, on the reverse strand, counting down.
CGGCAGCACGCAAGGCTTCTTCATCACGTTTCCCCACAAGGACAATGCAGGTCCCGGCCAACCAAACGCATTGCGTGACTATTGATCATGGGCCGCGTATGCATGCCCAAATCGAGCCGTGCCAACCACAATGCAGCAGAGGAAGTCAGTGTTGTTCTTCAGGTGAGGTTTTTTTTTTTCCCTACTGGCTCCCTTTCCTCATTGTGGATTATCCTATTCCCTGTCCGCGAGCTATAGGAGAAAAAGATTCTCTATAAATGTCCAAATATGCCAAATGGAATTGTCATTATGTCTATTTTCCATGTTTTGCCAACTGAACTTGGTTCCCAAGATGATTTCGTTTTAGTTATGTTGTATTTTGTTGTTCAATGTATTACCTGATCTGATCTAATCAACGAGTCAGAATCTTTGTCTGTAACATAATTTTGAATGTCAATTTACAAACTCTGAAAATTTTCCCTTTAGTTTCTTTGCTCATCTCGATGTCATTATTCTTGATTCTTTTGAGTGAAACTGGAAGGTTTTTCCCCTTATTGTATTTTGGGGGTAAGGTTGCAAATGTGGAAAGGATGTAAACCACTAAAACAAGTGATACATCATCAGGTGCTTTGCCCCAAGATACAGATTAAACAGTTTCTCCATTGCCAGACAGAATACCCATGAAGCATATCCTACTTATGTTTCCTATGCAAGAAGAAGATCTGTAAAAGAAAATCCAAGAATAGATACACACAGACTTCCAAGTTGCAAATTCTTATCAAGTTATAAATGTCACTGTTTGAAATAACAAAAAACCTTTTGTATTGCAAATGATAAGACTGAAGGAGGAGGCAGGGGAAGGAGGGATGAAGGATAAATTTTTTAAGAGTAAAGGAAGTGTTATACTTTGGAAGAACTAAACATAAGAAAGTCTCTAAGAACAATCAAAGTTCAAAAGTTGAAGGATGTAGAGACCATTTATACTCTATTGTCTTGAAAACATTGACATTATTGCTTCTCTCCCGTCAATTGTTTTTTGGGAAACTACCTTATATGTAGACAAGTACGAAAATGTTTCCTGCTTTTTAGCCTGTGAATTGCTTTCGGACATTAGTTACATCTGGGCTGGTGTTTGAACTCATCCTGGCATAATTTTTTCTCAGATGATTAATAGGCAAGCCTATTGTTTAAAACAGAACATGCCTTGTCATGTGACTGTAATTTGTCAGATATCAGTATCATGCTAACATTGTAGGAAATGTTTCCATTTGCATCTGGGATCAGCTTACATTTGCATTCCTGCCAAAAACTATTCCCCCATGAATACTGCAAGGATATGCTGTAGACATACACAACAGGTGCAATGTCGTGGGTATTTTTCAAAGGAAAATTGAATAATTGTTTGGAGTCGTTAAGTTGATCATTCTTAGACCTGTTGTTTCTTGCTTCATTTAAATTGCATTTTTGTCTGTCTCAGTGCAATTTTTTAATATGCGTATCTTAACATGGTTGAAAAAACAAGAGGTTTAAGGAAAGATTGAACCAGTTCAGTAGACGCATTTTTGAAAACAGAATGTCTCATACTTCCCTCTTTTCTTTCCACATGCTTCTCTAACCATACGGTCGTACAGACAAAAGATCACATTACTGAGAAAGGTAATATTATTTATCATGATCTATATAAACGAAAATTCTTAACTAAGTAAGTTTATTTTATGCGGCTGTAACCCTTTTCATTAATTTTAACTTAAAATTGAAAAGTATTGCAAAAAGCTATGTGATTGATTCTAAGTTTTAAAAAGGGTTACTTGTGTCATGACACTAAATGTGACAGTTCATTTTGATGATATGAATAAAAATAAAAAATTGGGTTTTTTAATGGCTAGCTGATTTATTATTATAACCATTTGAAGAAGGAAAAGATATTACCATTTCCCATTCTTGTTTCATATTTGATTTAAAGTAAATCCATATCCACATTATTTTGAAATCTATTGTGGATATTATTCCTTTCTGTTTGGAATGTGGGATGATATGCACCTAGTGTTTTATACAACCATCATGGAACAATTATGTCAAATCAATAACTACCATTTGATCAATAATTCAAATGATTAAAAATTGACAGTTGTTGGGAGACCCAATCAGTGTCATTGCAATATACATCTTGGATATTTTGGTTGACATCTCCACAATGGGCATAATACCAAACTCATGCTAAGATTGTTAATTGTATTCAATAGAATAAATCACTTTATAATGAATACACTTGCACCTTGATTAACAATCTGAATTTTTTGGTCATTTCGTGCAATAATTTGTTTTAGGGTACACATGTTTGCTCATAACCAAACCCAATCCAAGACCAACTTTCATTTTTATTTATAATATTCCACAGGGTACATTAGAAAAATGTACTTTTCTTCTGACATCAAAATTCTGACCACTTCTTCTGTTAAAATCTGGGGTTATGTGGATGAGGCTATTAGAATCGGTCTATGGCCCTGAAAGCGGTCAGCGGTAATAAATCATGCTGCTTCTTTATAGCATACAACGACATTGTTTTTCTTCTTTAATCGTATATATTAAAAGTTACAGGTTCAAACAAAGAACAAATTAAATCTTATGAATGACATTTGATTTAAAATCTCAATATCAGGAGTAGCCACGTAAACAAACCTGACTGGTATTCTCACAGGAGTCAACTTTAGACCTGGGTTTAAAAAACCATTGTTTAGTCCGACCTGATGGACCTTATTCCTTGCAACATACTCTGAAAGTTAAAAATAACGGGTGAGAAAATTCTATTGGATGGGCCATAGGATTTTCCACCTGTTCACAGTACAGGGGCACACCTTTATCTTATACCGCCTCTCAAAATGATGGAACAGCGTCAAAAAAACTTTTTAATGAAGGGGGGGACACCATGAAAACAGACTTAAAAGCTTGTACTCATAAATTTCTGATATTCAATATTTTAAATAAAATATATCACTACAACTTTTGTTGTACTGTTAAACATTGCTTTTGGAAGTGGATGTCACTCAAAGGTCTGAAAATAGACCTCTTGGGGCAAATATTGTAGTACACTGTATTGGTTAATCCTTTTAATTTATTGACCACTCTTTTCAGAAAACTTCAGTTTTCTATGACTTAGTTGTGAAGCATTGATATTTATTTCAGTATAAAACAATCAAAGACTATTACACAGATCCACAGCTCAATTTATAGAAAGCGCATTTGTTATTTATTAATAATATTAGTATTGTCCCTTTTATACTTTTGCCTCTCCATCACTCAACATTTTGTGCCATTTTGGTCGCGTTATACAGCTGGGTGTGTGGGAACTGAAAGTGGCATATAAAATGAGGACGAGACAGGTTGGGACTTTGGGTAAGTATAACTTAAGTAAGGGAGGATTTGGGGAGTAATACACCTGGTGAAATAATACCACACATTGAATGTATACAGGTGGAATCTTTCATATTTTGTTTCAATATGTAGATAGGAATCGTATGTTAACTCTTCATGAATCTTGCTTTTGTGAGTATCTAAGGCACTTTCCTGCAGGTACTGAATGAGTTTGTAACGACAACCTTAAACAATGGGTGTTGTTTTTGATCCCCAAGAGATTGCCTGTTTCAGGCCTTTATGTTTGTATTTATTTACGTATATGTATGTATATTGAGTGATTTAAGATGAAAGGACAATGACAATGCAAAATGTAGATTTAAAGATTTCATGCTCATTCTGTGTGTATCTTAAGGTGATGGAAAGGTACTTAGACATTTCTGTTTGTCTTTTGTATAGAGAAAATCTCCATGGGTACAGGTACCATGCTGGTGACGTCAAGTTGCACAGATATTGGTTGGGGCACTTATCTAATGTATGGATGTTTGCATCTTTATCAGCACCATTGCACATCACATAATTTTACATCTGCCAGACTTTTGTTTACTGATAGAACTTTAACACTAATACCTACACAACACACACACTTATTTCAAAATGATAAAACATATTCACCATTCAGGTTGAGTAACAATTTCTTTTTAACTCCATAAATGACATTTGTTTGATTTATCAAGTTTCTTCTGAGGCCATACATGGGGTTTGTGACAATTGTCAGATGAATAAAAAATATCGCCACGTGGTTGCTAAGACTTTCTACTCCAGCTCCAAAGACATTGTTTGATATAGTAAGAGGCCATTTGGACCGAAGTGCATCTAGTTAAGCTTTTCGCTCAACCCAAAATTCCAGAGCTGCCAGCCAGTTCAAATTATTATTACTCTCTTCTGTATTTCTGACCTTGGCTGGCAATTCTAAAAAGTGACGTGGGAAAAGTTTTGATCAATATTGATCATATGCGAATTTTGGTTGAAAAAATACAAAAATACAATGGACTTTATATGAAAGAAATACACATAAGCTTTCTTTTAAGATATAATACATAACCAGAAAAATAATTTTAAAAAATATTGCCAAAATAAATCACTTTACATTGGAGTGTGTACTAATTTCCCAAAGAATGCAATTTTTTTGAGGATTCCTTTATTTTTACATTTTTTTTTCTTAAAATCTTTTGTCAATCTTTAATCGCACAAATTAAATTGTTTTAATATGAACGGTTGTTTTTTTCTTGATGTTAAAAGAGTTACCCTTAGCTAAGTTATTCAAAAATGTTTATACCTTTATATATCTTCAGAAAATTACCAATAAATATGCGTGTCAAGATTCTCAAAAAGTGAAATTCTTTTCAAAAGTTGTATTCTGTATATCATTTTAGAGCATTATTATTAACATAAGACTGGCAACCAGTAGGATATTATCACTGCTCTCAGAGTTCCCTTTACTCAGCAATACTGCTAATAGTGCAGTGCACGAACCCTGCACTCTACAGATGATGCTGTTGACTCGGTTTATGATGGCTGGTGGGTGCAGGTGTGATTAACGTTATGCATATGTTGAAAAATCATTCAAATAGGTTTGTTATGATTCTCATTTATTTACAAGTATATAATAGCTCTTTACATCCAAATAACTTTCCCCCAATTTCATTTTTTGTAGCAATAATGGATTACATACACAGGTTTAGCCTGTTGTTTGCTCACTGTGGTGTGGCTGATGAGCCTGTTTGCTTAGGGTGTCCTCCTCCCGGGGCATACACACGTCCGAGCCGTCACTTACACTTTGCGCTAATGCAAGTCGTGGCGATCACAAAAATACACTTTTTAAAATCGCTCTATTATTGAGGCTATATCAATATCATGGTTCCAAAAACTTCATGATATAACTCGAAAGGATGAATCTAATATAATCATCGAAAAAAATGACCCAAGTCCAAATTAAAACATTTTTGGATGTTTTTTGAAGTCGGCACTCACAAGCGTAGTACTACCGCGAAACCCTACACTTGCTGTGCCTGGTCCCCGTTTTTTGTCCTTCACTTGCAGTGTGTCTCGTCAAATCGCAACCCGGATAAACCAAGAAGGTCCACTTTTCCGTGTTTATAATTATTTAGTACACACTTCAAAGTATTAGCGAAATTCAGCTTTCTAGCTAACGTGAAAGTAAATTTTTTTATTTGTATAAAATTCCCTGATTCTATTTATGGCTCCACAAACCGACACAGGCATATCATATATCGTTAGAAAGCTCTGTCTCTATGCTAATTTTGTTCTTTAACATTTAGAGTTCATAGGTCATATCCTCCGGGGGGGCTGATTTTAACATTTTGTGGGTCCCGCCCATATTTCCATACATTCCCCACGCTTTTCAATGGAGCTGCGTTGGCCCATCGCGCTAGAGTGCCAGATGCCCATGAGAGTGCCCAGTGGGTGAGCCCCCGGGAACTGTGGATCGAATACAGTGATGTTCAATGCCGAGTGTATGCATGAGGGAATGCGTGTCTCCATATTTTTCCAACCAGGGCTCAGTGAAAGATTCTCATTATTTAATATCACTATTGTATTGACCGTGGGTAGGCAGTAAATAATTAATTTGTTTAAAGTTTTTTATTTTTTTACATACAGATATTTCATTACGATAATTTCATGATAAAAATTGACGAATTTTGCTTGCACTTCATGTGTACGGCAGTAACAGACCTGGCCTGGTATAAACTATGCACGCACGTAGTAGCAAGGTCCGTGGCGCCCAGATCAGTGCATGTATGCGTGTCGGGCGGTGCAGGCGGTAGACTACGGTCCCGTTTCTGACTGGCGTGTTATTCCATTTGTTTTCAAAGGCGGGTTTCAATGTTTTTTTTTTTTTTTTTTTAAATAGAATAATTTTTTTTAAGCGCTAGTGTAAATTAAATGTTTCTTTTTCGATCTGATATTTTTATATATTCATATATTCTAAACCTTCTCCATTGCAATTTACATTATTTCAATTTTATTCCTGGCCTGCCCTAAAGCTTGTTCCTGGAAGCTAGTAAAATCTGAATTGCTGTGTGTATGAGGAACGTCGGCTGATGATTGTGTGAAAAATTTTTTTTTTGTTTATTTACAACATTCCCATGGCCCATACAGACTGTTATGCACCCCTGGCATACGCTGTACTTCCACATCCGCACACCCATGCACACCTCAACACTATTTCATTCACCTTTCCTGCTTACACACACATGCCCCATAGTTTATAACCCCGGGACCATGCGTACCCATCACACATTCTCCCACACCCACCCACCCACCACCACACACACACACACCCACACCCACACACCCCACACACCTTAAAGACCTGACCTACCTTTTATACTTTGTTTTTGCCATGGGTGCCGTTAGCCAAGTGAGGTCTCAATCAGGTCTGTTGGATATGATGACCTCTTCATGTCTTTAGGCCCTACTTCATGCTATTAAACTTATTCATGGCCACTATTTTAAATCAACCTTAACATTGTTAACATAAATTTTAAAAAAATACAAATAACAAATTTGGTGATTCATTTGAAACTCTTTACATATCCATTGTAACAACTCCTTGCCCCACTTAATTTTGCATTCTTCACAGCTTTTCAAGAGCATGGGACAAATTTTAATGCCCTAATAAACATTGTGAAATCCCCAAGGTGGTTATTTGCATTGTGCAATGGCAGGGAAGAGGATGTATTTATTGATATAATTTACAGCTTTTTCATTAGGCCTGTCAAATTTAATATCAATTATATAGTATGGTTATTATTTAATGATATTATGGTTTATATACAAAAATAGGAAGTTCTTGCATAAAGCCTCACAATGCTGACTTCCTCATAATGAGTGTGTTCGTACATGTCGTTAATTATCATTGGGGTTGTATAATTTTCCCCATATAAAACTGGAATAACCCATATCTAATGGAGTGAAACCCTGTAGGTCTGTAGTTCAATTTAAGACGAAGAACTAACTTTTTGTCAAGTATTTTCTATGCTTTGAAGTACTTGTGAAGCAAAAGCCCCCCATATACAACCACTTTATAAATCCATAAGTTTTGGTCATATTTCTCCTAATATTGTATTCAATTGCAAATAAACCCTCCTTGCAGAACGTTCGGTATTTTTTTTCAGGAAATCATGTAAGCTCTATAATGAACTAATATACCAAATTTCAGTTTTCACTGCTTGATAGAATTAATATACTGGCATTTCAAAAGCCATATAAATTGGTATTTTCTGTAATAACACGCATAGGGTTTGTACATGTTGAATTTCCACCTGGGACCATATGCCGCAATTCATTGTGGGTAACCAAAAAATAGGCATACTTGCAAATTCGAAAGCCTGTAACTTCCAAACTTGTCCACTCTTCATAGAAACGTGGTATTTTAATCAGACAAAAGTAGAAAAACACAAAAACTATTCATCAACCCAGATCTGAAGTGAATTTTGAAGTAATTAATCCTCAATTACGGCCTTTTTTACAATTTTGTTATTCACAAAAAGAACAAAAATATGATTTTTGACATCCTAAAATTGCCATAACTCCACAACCGCTACCCATTCGAAATACTGTTGGTTCAATTTTGTTTCTTTTGACAAGATCTTTCATTTAAAAAAATAAAAAGCTGGCAAAAAACAACTTCTGTCTAAAAATCACCTGACACCCTAACTGTTGCTGGCTGTGGCCTGTGCTGTGTGTCAGTAGTGATTTGTGCGGTTCTGTGCCTGTCATTCCTGTTGCTAACTCGTGAATTAAATATGGGCTAGGCCCTATTTGATATTTAACTCATGACTTGTTAGGAGTTTGAGAATACTAACTCCCCATAACTTTTATTTAACTTACAATTCACAGCATAGCCTCATCTATAGATCTAGGTTCTCTTTGTGTATGTTGAGTAGGCCCTACCTTGATGTGGAATAATAGTAAAATAGCTGACTAATTACCTACTAGCATTAATAGTCGATCTATGCCTAGGGCTAGGCTGTCTAGACTAGTCTAGGGCAGTGGTTCTAATGACTATCTGAGTATATGCCTATTTTCCGCAGCCGACGGGTTCTAAATCTATACTGATTGAGAATGACCATAACATGAGTAAATAATAGTCTATATACTGATATAACTATAGCCTTTTACTACTAGTAACTATTCTAGGCCCTACCAGGGGTAGAATTTCGTCGGTGAGTGCGAGAATCATTCCTTGATTCCCAACAATAATTTTTGCGAGAATCATCCAATTCGCACGTAAATTTCTAGAAGTTTACGAGAAATCAACATTAATACACGCAAATCAGTTTACAAAATCTTTGGAGATTCGATTCTTGGATTCTCGCCGAAATCTAGACCTGCCTCACGCCAGGCAGCACCACAGTGCCTAGGACCTCAAAATATGCCATGGCATTTTATTAATACCCTGTTGTAGTAGTACTTTTAAGTACTGCATACTGGTAGACTAGTGCATTATGTGCACCACAGTAGTGATAAATGTAGCCGAGCCAGATTCAACATGAATATATTGAGTGCTATGCAAGCCTTGCATACTGCTTAGCGTATGCATGTGTACAGTTACAGCCACTGATATATGGTTGGGTCTAAGCTGACTAGGCCTAGTTTAAACGGCTTGCACCTAAGACCCAGTCATAAAAAAGGCATAGTGTTAGTCTATGCTTAGACCTTTATTGTCCCCTTCTGCATATCATGGGGCGAAACTGCTGGTGGGAGTGTCGTCACAACACTCAACTGGTGGAAAATTGTCTCCTCACTTGGTACCCGGTATTTTGTAATCACCAAAGCATTTCTTTTGACTAGTTGACAATGGTCTTCACAGTTCACAATCATTTAATTACGAATTGGGACTATACTAGGGCTGAGCTTTAATCATATGAGATTTATGAGGAAAAAAATGTTCAGACGTTGTTTAGAGCAGAGTCGGCGACGGTTGTATAGATCGGCTTCTTATATTCGATGAAACGAAACAAGACGACAACGGGTAAATCACTTTAATTGGAGTGTGTAACTAATTTTCCAAAGACATTGCCATGCATTTTCGAGCATTCTTTTTTTTACATTTTTCTTGAATCTTTTTCTATCTTTAAATCTCACAAATTGAGGAATTGAGAAAATGTATTAAAATAATTACTCTTGTTTGTCATTTTCATTGATTTTGAAAGAGTTGACCCTTAACTCTAAGCTCAGTATTTAAAAATTTGTATACCTTTGTATATTTTCCAAAAAAATCGTGATCTAAAAATAATAGTCAAAAATAAAAGTTGTTTTTGATATAGAGCTTAGGCAACATAAGAATGGCATCCAGCAGATGTTTTCACTGCTTCTCAGAGTTCCCTTTTACTGACCCACAGTGTTTGTATAATGGAAGGATCCAATTGATTCCAATGAAAATATGATCCGATATGCCTACATACTGCTTAGCCTATCTGTAATTGGCATGACCCACTGCTGTACTGCCACTTGTTATGTGGGCGTCATGGCAGTGGTGGTTGGTCTAGGCTGAGTAGGGAGCAGGCCAAGCCTAGCGCCGTAGGCTAATGGTCTCCCACCTTAGGACAAGCAGCAAAACAATAGACTATGTGTATAGGCCTAGCGTTATTTGCCATGGTAAATGGCCTTTACTGCCTTCTGATAGGGTGAAGCCTTACTTTGTAATAAATCACATTAATTGAGGCACTTTTGTGATGACCTTTGGAACAAAATCATCATATCCGCCGCAACATGTACTGGACTTCAGATCAACACGGTCGTTCCACTCTAACAAAAGAGCTATTCTAACGCTAGTGAGGTAAAATCCCAGTTCAAACGGCAAACCAATTAATAATTCTGTCAACTCCTCCTGTTATTAATTTTAAAGAAGGTTGGTTGAGGGTTTTCCACGTGCCTCAAATAAATTGAAACACAGACCATATTTTCACATGTTAAATGGAAACAGTGTCAAAGCACCTTTGTTCCAATTTATTAAACCATGACAACGTCATAAACTCGGCCACGAAACGGCCTATGATCCTGGTTCAAGCGATGATAAGTGATTTACAATATGCCTTCTGACATATCCAAATAGGAAATGAATAACACAAATTACCTATTGCCCGAAATATTTTTGGGAAAGCCCTTTCTTTGAATCATGAATCTGTGTGCAAGCTCCCACAACACGCGAGGCGGTGTGGCTGTTGGACTGCAGTACCTTAATCCGAGGGGAGTGCCACAGGCAATTGCACTTGTAGTGTATGCATCTTACCTTATAGGCACCGATTCATGGACTTAGCTACTTTGAAACTAAGACAAAAAAGTGGGTATAGTCTATATAGCCGAGTTATCTCTCTAAAGATATCACCCCTTATATGCCTATATAGCTAACCATTCATGTCCCTTAGGCTATAGATTACATGGAGATATTTCGATGTTCACCCAGCAAGGCTTGTAAAAAGCTCATGATATGGGTCACCAAATGGGATAGCGACAAAAGCACAAATTAACAAGCAACTAGCCCAATTTATGCAAAAACAACACCGATTACTAAACTTGAAGAGTGTAACGACAAGCGGCCCTACAGTGATTCAAGGGTTCAAAAAAAACAAATCACGCAAACCGTATTGCCCAGATAAATAGTATAAAAAAAACTCAATAGTTTATGTATTCTAGAATGACCGAGGGAAGAAATATATAATTTTGGTTGGCTATGATGTGGCTGGATGATCTTTCTGTGTATTATTTGTAAAGATTATACAGTGAGTTTTCCATTCAATCACCCTTCTCGTATGTCAGAATTTGGAACAAAATAACTTCCTCAGTAAGATCCGGAGGCAGTTTAGCTAGGTGTTTGCAGCATTTTTTAAATGTACCTCATTAGTTTTCCATATCTTCATTAATGAGTATGTTAAATTTGAACCATTTTGCTTAATTTAGACTGTTTAGATTCGATCATCATAATGAAACTGTACCGTGGAAAGATAATTTATTTAAAAACAAAATTAGTATTTAATTCTATATTGATTAGCATTGTCATTGTCAATCCCGGCCTGGGGGCCGCGGGACTAGCGGGGACTTAGCCGGGAGTAACATTTTGCTGTCCGTGACACCCCCCGCCTTTTGTCCCCGCTAAAGTCGCACAATCCCGGGTAGCCGGGCTTGCATTTTTTGTACATCCCCCGCTATTTCCCGGCCCTTACCAGCCCGGCTTCGGTGTGACCATCCCCGTAGATTCTCGGCCAATGGGGCGTGGACTGCTTTGAAACTCTGTACAATCCCGACTTGTGTCCGCTATGCGACAACATGTCTAGCTATATAAATCGAATACTACATTTTGGATCGCCGAGGTGTCAGAACCGAGCCGAAATTTCACCCCATCGGAAGTTTTAGTTGTTTTGTGTGTAAAAAATCCACCATATCCACGGGATATCCGACCACTAACATAGCAGAGTAAGAATATCTAAACCCTGCATTCATATCTGCCAACGAACGTCAGCCAAACAAAAAGATCATCGTGGTGATTGTCGTTTTGTCGGCCTACTCTGTGATATAGTGACTTGCTAAAATAACTGAATATATGCCCAATCCCGACTCAAAAACGGTCCAGTGGGTATGGAGATGACATTACGGAGGAGCCTGGACAGGCTGTACTCTGGCTAAAAGCGCGCCGGCGGTTCAAAAACTTGCAATGATTCCTGATAAAATGGAAAATTTGAATATGGGAATTAAACACTGCCAAAAACAAGTTCGAAATCGAGATTACATTTAATTTTGATTTTATATCGGAACATCGCGGCAGTTCGAGAGGTTTGACCTAACCAGACGTATTTCATGAGATTATGTTTCCATAGCGATTCAATATTTTCATGTTCCCATAAAATTGCCCGCGTTTTATGCAATTGACAAAATGACAATATTCCTGACATTCGCAAGAAATATCAAATAGCTTTCATACTACCGGTGTTTATGTATTAAATGAATCAGACAAAATTCTAGTTAATTTTGTGATTCAGGTGATAGTAATTTTTTAAAACATTTTCCTATTGATTTGTATGTTTTGTGCTGGCGATTTTACGTTGAAACTATCGATCCTCGTATTAGTTGATATCTCAAACTGTGCGACGACAGCTAGCGCTGTGTGCTACTTGTCTAGCTGTCGCCTTTCACCGCTGGCAATGGAACGAGATCGGACGGCAATGGGCTATATAAATGGGTTACTACAGAAATCCGGGCGACTCTGCTCACTGATAGAATGGTTTATATGTTGTGACCACAGCGGTAAAGTCCACGTTTATGTCCCGGCGGAGCGGGAAAATTTTTTTACCTCCCCGCTAAGTCCAAGCTATCATCAATGATTGTCCCGGAAGGGCGGGGACAAGCTACGTACATTCCGGCCAGTCCAGGCTAACACCGGCTTTGAGGGGCAATACTGGTTTGTACATGCCCGGCTAGGTCCCGGCATATATCCCGCTATGTCCCGGGACCCCCAGGGCAGGGATTGAAATTGACAAGTGCATTATGTTTGATGATAATGGAATGGTATCATTCACATTGTATAGTATGTTACCAGATTACCTAGCTAGAGTAATCATCTTTTTGTATTGTATCATATTGCATTTTTTTTATATTTGACTATCCCGATTGTGTGGTGTTTGTCAAATTAATTCTTATATATTGAAATAACTTCCATATCTAACGACTGAGATAATAATCCCCTCAAGTATACAAAGGTGGCAAAACACTGTTGCAAATCGTTAACACACAAGCTTTTAGTACAAAAGTTCCTCTAGAAGAGCCTCCAAAACGTACATTTCTATTCGCAAGACTTACATTTACATTATAAAGACCCCATACCAACTAGAAAAACGCAAACAAAATGTTGATAACAGAAAAATTACAACTGTATTAACGTATATTATTGACATTATTCTTAAATCTTTGATGTTTGAATGTAATGTATTGAAACAACCTCATGTGAAAATGTGTTGGATGTGTTCTTAATCGTTATTCAGTAAGAAATAAATGACATACAGATATACATGCTATTGTGTACTAGACCAAGCTTCTTTGACATCCCCACTATGTAGTAAGCTGGCCCAATAGAAGGTTGTAATTGGAGTTCGCTGGTCATTGCGGGTCATTCAAGTTCACCCTACACACCAGGACCAGTGACACAGTTTGACGCTTATATGCTTTTAAGAGAAGAAAAAAATAGGCTGATTTCTCAATATTGTAGTTGACAATGGCATTCCCACTCGTACAAATCCCAAATACGAAGGTCTATAGACCTGATATTTTATGTACGGTAATTTACAAAAAAAAATAAAATTATGTTAGACCAGAGGCTGGCGATATTATTAAGGAAGCCTACCCCAACTAACAAGAAAACATTAAAATAGATACTTAAATGCTAAGCCTAGGGCAAATATATATTGTCGGGATAGAGGGTAGGCCTAATAGTTTAATTTCAGATATGAAAGTAAAATTGGGTTGCAATGCAGCTAGACCACACAAATAAAAGTATAGATGTCAGACTTTATTAGACCTAGCCTTCTCCAGTACAAACTGCTGAAATAAAGCAACTAGCCACATTTATGAATGCATCAAGTTGTGTCAATTTCCTAGAGGCTACACGTTTGGGAACTTAGAACTGCTAGTAAAAATGAATAACATCCACACATGAGTCAAGATCTTCGCCAAGTTTTTTTGTTGAAGATGCCGCATTCACTCATGGTAATCAATTAAAATTTAGTCCTCTTCATTTCATAGTATTGATGGTTTTGATTCAGCCCAAGGAGTTGTGAGGCCTAGTCCTAACAGTCCACGACTAAAGTAAGACCCCTTAAAATTATTAGGTTGCGGTAACTTGAAAAGGCCAAAAACCACCTATAGACTACAGGTCTAGTGGAGGTTTTTTGGGGTTATGAAAAGCCCAAAAGTAAAACTGATAATTATTGAATATAATAAGTAAATGTAACCTAAGGGTTTTTTTACTACTTTCCTGTCAGATTTGAAATAAATGCAAAAAATAATTGACTGGTTGCCTTGGTAACCGAGCGGTTATATTGGAACCTATATTTTGCTAGGTTGGATTAGGACAAAACTTTCTAACTTCAAAAAAAAATGATGTACAAGATGAAAACAAATGGGAAATTGTAGTAGGTCAACAGCTTGTGATTGAACTAAAACTATGTTCATACTCACCTAGTAAGGGGGTAATCCACAGGTTTTCTACCTATTTTGCGAAATTTAAAAAAACAATCATTGGATTTCATTTGTTTTTTGTTGAAAACATGCTTTCCTGTCAATATAATCCATCTATCCCTTAGGCTTTTGAGAAATCATGTTTGGATGCGAGACCTTTGCAAAAATCGAAATTCGCCCAAAGATGTGTTAAGTTCAGAAGTGACGCGATTAAAACATAAAAATACATAAGAATTAAAAAATAAAGAAAACAAAGAAATTTTGGTTTTTTTTTTTTTTTCCTGCGGTTTTCGCATCATGTCGTTTGACTAAAACTACTACGGAACCGAATGTCCGATTTGAGTCAAAATTGAAGCAAACGAAAGCTATATTTCAAGCTAAAAATTTAAAATGATAAACAAAATTTGCCAAAATATAAGCCTGTATAAACCCCAAACCCAAAACCCTTAACTACTGAAACTGAAAACAATACACTGTAAACTTGTATCTCAAAAGTTCGAAATTGATTGGACTCAATTTAACCAGGCAAAGTCAGAAAAATATCTTTAGGATCCTTGAATATCATAACTAATTTTATTACCACCCGGAAATGAAAACACAGGAAGCAATGCGATATGAATGTAGCGCATATTTGCCAGGAAGTCTCCTATGTTATTTCCAATCCAAATCAACTCCTATTTATTTTCAAAAATCCAATCAAGTATTTAAAATATTATTGTTATCATCATTCAGTTCTGTCCAATTCCTATCAAACTCTATTATTCCAAATCCAAATCAAAGTATGTCAAATATTGATGTACCAAATCCAGTTTCTTTCCAATTCCAAAACACTCAGCGACCAGCAAGCAATATACAAACCACGAGGCTCCCACTCAGCAATTGCAAAATAAGGTACCGCGGAATGAACAGGCCTAAATACACATTCGAGTTCCTGCTATAATCTAATGCACACTGCCACTCTTAATCTACTAAGCGGGTGTTCCCACCCCAATAATTTGCCCAAAAAGAAGGGTACGATCCAAAATATAGCCTAACTTCACACTTTAAGTCCCAATTAGATCCTTATCAGGCGGGATCTAGGGAAGGGGGCGGACAATGGGGGCGGCGACCACACCCCCCTCCCGGTTTAAGATCTCGGCAAATATTGCAAACTCCGCCCATTTTGGACAAGTTTCAGCCTTCAGCCACCGGTTAAATTTGACGTTTTTCAAATCTGGATACGCCCTTCTTATTGCGAAACATATAGACTACGGGCTACCAGGACCCCCACTGCACCCCCGGGGATTTTGGAGACAACCATTTTGTGAAGCTTATACAAAAGCATTTGAATTTTTTCAGGTTGTCTGCAAAACCCCACCCTGGGTTAAACGGCGTGAGGGCGCTTTTTCAAATGGCTGCCAAAATGCAAATACCCCCCTTTGGGAGAGAGGACGAGACCAAGTAAAAACATGCCTAGCACAAACAGAAACATATAGGCAATTGATTTGGTTACCAATAGATAGATGCATGTCTCTCTTTCTATTGATACCCAAATGAGTACAACATGCCTGGCATTACGTCAACAATGAGTTATTATAAAGTTCGCATGTTAGCCTAAACACCAATTGTCAATGTTCCATAGAACACATAGAGGAAAATTCAAGTTTTCGCCAAAAATTTAGGGAAGGTATCCAATGTTTCATGCGGGTTTTGGCTCTACTCGAGGGAAAATGACTAGTTTTATAAATTGAGAGCATTTTAGTGGCTACAATAATGCTTTGGTCGCTTTTTAAATTGCGAACTATCAATTTTCCACCAATCTCAGACATGTATTTTCATACTTTCTCAACATATGACATTCATAGTGACGTCATATGGGGAGGTTGGACCACTTATTTATTTTGATACCATGGAAAGAAGAAAAACGTAAGCTACCCTGTGGTACGCCAAATTTACAGGAATCGGATGTTCAGTAACGGAAAATCACGGGGGGGGGGTGGGAGTTTGTGACAAAAATTTGGCTCAGGTAGACGAGGTTAAGTCAAAACGTGACAATTATGATGCCTTCCTAGCCTTGGAAGATCGACTAGTGCCAGAGCACTCGTATGAGGGATCTGTTGAGGATGCACATCCAGAGAACCAACAATTATCAAGCCCTGATGATGTGGTACCAGCAGAGCTGGCAAGAGCCAGAAATTCCTACACCAGAGATAATGGTTGGTAGAAATGATGGTTGC
This sequence comes from Ophioderma brevispina, assembly GCA_023653785.1. Classification (NCBI taxonomy): domain Eukaryota; kingdom Metazoa; phylum Echinodermata; class Ophiuroidea; order Amphilepidida; family Ophiodermatidae; genus Ophioderma; species Ophioderma brevispina. Next base: position 55,632 of record JAMKCH010074379.1, on the reverse strand, counting down.
ACTAGATACAAGTGGCCATCAGGCGAGTTAGGAGAGTTAATGCCAAAGAGTTGTCTGCAAATAGTAGAGGAAGAATATCTTATCAGGAGAAGACAATGAAGAACATGACTCAAGAAGAGGAGGAGGAAAGAAAAGACAATTTCTGAATCAACGGAGCTGCCTTTTAAGCTCGGTATACCAAGGAAAACAGATCGCCAATTGAACAATCCCATGGATTATTAAAATTGGAAATTCTTTATCATATCCAACACACAGTGGTTCTCAAATGTGATATAGCCAGAGGTGGGTACACTGTCTGGCTGCTTCATTGAATATGCAAGATCCTCTGTCTTGCATTGTTGACCACCAACATTGGGACAGACCAAGAGATGCTCCAGTGTACTGATCTTCCAGGTAGAATCAGCCGTTCCGGATCTCAATCAGCTGAGACACCGCCACTAAGGCCACGAGAAGCCAGGACCAGAGGGAAAACGCTCACCAGGCTCAATTACCAATTGATGCACTGAGTTGACAGCAGTGTTTTATTTCCACAAGGCCAACGCCCCAAACTCCTTAGAGACTATTTCAAAGGGACCGGACTTGACTAAGAAAACACCCCGGACCTATGGCGATCAGCAGCCGGCCTCTGTACAAACACAGGGCGCTCCATACCATGATACTTGGCAGCTACTGCCATGACATGCTACGAGGATGAATGGATAAGTTGTCCGCCGGAGGTGGCCGAGGAACTTCGCCCGGACAAGAGCCAGGAGCATTCCAAACGACGGGGGCAAGCTTTTCTGGGCGGTCCTTCCATAACGGGCAAGATACTAAACACATGAGCAGCAAGGGCAAGCTCGTCGATCTCAGCGCATGCGGGCTACAGGGTAATGGGGGAGAGCCCCTTGTGGGCGCGTGCAGGGGCAGAGACCCAGAAAGCTCTAATTGAGTTAAACATGTTCGAGTGCTTTTCGGAGAGGGGTTATGTCCGTATCTTGAAGCAGATGAAACTATGTTGAACGTTGCGGGGTCCAGGGGCGGAGCCCCCCAGAAGCTCTTGGGTTTTAGAATGTTTCTCACAATATGAAGAGATGAAAAACAACAAAATATACTGCCCTGGCGGGGTTTCTCGAGTTCGGGAGCCCGTGGAAGCTCTTCAGTTAATAGAATGTGTGAGTGCCTTAGGAGAGATCTCAGTTATCTCATTAATCTTGAAGCGGATGAACTATACGGACCCGGCGGTGGTCAAGGGGACGGAGAAACAGGAACACCTCAGTTTTAGTAGTTTGAGTGCCTCAGAGGGCTCTCAGTTATCCTTATCTTGAAGCAGATGGGACCTATGCTGAACGTGGCAGGGGTCCAGGGGGCGGAGCCCGCAGGAGCGTATGATTAGCATGTTTCATGCGCATCCGGAGAAGTCTCGGTTATCTCACAATCATGAAGCAGATGAACTTAATGCCCATGGCGGGGGGTCCTAGGGTTCAGGGGCCCGGGAAGCTCTGAGGTAAATAGCATGTTTGCGGTTGCCTTGGGAGAGATATCGTTATCTCCTTATCTTGAAGGAGATTAAACTATAATCCCCGGGCGGGTGGTCAAGGTGACGGACCCAGGAACTCTCAGTTTTAGTGATGTTGGAGTGCTTCGGAGAGATCGTTATCTCAGCTATCTGAAGCAGATTAACACTATACCGCCTGTGTGTGACAATACGACAAAAATTCACAAACATGTATTTTTTCTTTTTATTTTTCCGTAAAATCAGTTCAGCGCACCCTGAGGTGGTGTCCGGGGCATATGTCCCCTCCTTGCCCATCCCTAGCTAAACCACTGAACTTACGATGGGTCTTAAGAGAGATGCAGTCCAGGTGCTCTAAAAAGTAAACATGACTATCAAGTGTCTCAGGGGCACTCAAGACCAGAGTCACTCAAAGGTGACGCCTTGGCACGGTGGCGCAGACGGAAAGCATCACACCTGTGGCCTTTTCGGAGTGGATTGCGCGCATGATGGTTTCATCACAATAAGGGCGAGACAATCGAAAGGCCCTTTGAGTCTCCATTTGACATCTGATCCTGTGAGCCAGACAAAACGACAGGATCCCGCAATCTCAGGCCGGTCGCCCGGCACAGATGCCGAACAGGAGAGGCATGAGCACGCTCCCCAGGGCATTCCATACCTGAGCCACATGACCACAACCAAGAACTGTGTGTTGTTGAAGTACGTTAGTTAATTTCTTAACAACAAAATTTTGTGGGCGCGTTGGTTGCGTCGCTACAGTAGTAAGAAGCAGTAGTAAGAAGCTGGTTGCTCCAACCCCTTTGGTAACATCCGTCACCACATCAAGACTCAAGAAACCATGGGTATGCAGTTTTAAAGTGATCATTGATTAAAGGAGGCTGTGGTTGTGGGTTAGGGTATGTAGTCAGTAGACCATTTTTGAATAATTAAGTGCCCTCTATATATACACTTGAAGGCTAACTACTTCATTTTAAGTGTTTACTTTACCTCAAACTAATCAAAGTGAATGGCAAAGTATAAATTAGGGGACACCGGCATTTGCCTAAAGAGTATTAAGTGATAAATACACGGAGTTTCATTGTTTTGGCGGCATTTTGAAATATGCGCCCTCTAGAGGCAGGTTTAAGCATGCAAAGGTGGTCAAATATTCCTTGGGTGTTTGGTGAAAGTAGTCACATAGTGCATGAATTTGATCAAGATAATTATAATAAAATTAAAAAAAAAAAAAAAAAAAAAAAATGGCCGCCATGTTGAAAAAAAGCGCCCTCACTCTTAACCCAGGATGGGGGATTTTTGCAGACAACCTGATTGTGATAGCTATATGAATAAGGTTTCCAAAAATAGTGGTCTCCAAAAATCACGGGGGGTGCAGGGTTCGGTTATGGGCTCATGACCTAATAGATTTACAACTAGTTTTGCATTGAAGAACTGAACCTATACACTAGACTAACTAAGTACTATCAATTTCATGTATTACATATATGCTTCAAGTTCAATTTTATAGAAGGTCAGATCCAATAAATGACCCAATTTCTTAAATATTCCGCACAAAACAAAGATTCAACATAATAATAGTACGATAAAACAAACCTCCCAAAAATTCTAATTACAAATACAAAAGTCAATAAGTTAAAAAAGCATAGGCCAATGATACCTATAAAACCCAATAAAAACCTACAATTGAGGAAATTAAAAAACCTTATGCTGCGTATAACCAGCACAAGGGGCGAGAGAGAAATGTTTATAATTGTCCACAAACACAGAAGGGCGACGACTCCCCGGTGGCAAATAGCGAAAGTGACCAATTTCGGAAAGCGAGTAAGCTTCCCCAAATACAACACCCTGATTGGTTGTGGAAGACATAAGGGTGAAGGACGAATGTTCCCATCGGTAACCCGGCAACCCAAAAGGGACCAGAAATCATTTCCTGCGTGTTGTTAAATCAGTTTATGGCGTTTTGCCAAAAAACTTTGTTATTATAAAGTTTTAAACTCTCCCATTTTTGGACACAATTAAGGCTACAGAAATAAAGATCTATGTATCTTAAAGGTGCTTGTTCCGATTTACGTGTATCGTTTTTCTATTGAAAGCCTATCACTTACAAACACTCGCCACCGAGTATTTTGGGAAACAAACTTGCAAGCCCGTATCACTCCAGTGTAATCTGGTTTAACCAAAAGGCCGGCTCTAATTGATATTTCTATGCATTTTGAAATGAGATTGAAACTTTAGCTTGTAAGCCTTGTTAGAATAGTGTTGTAAATAAAAAAGACCATGGCCCACGATCGAGAATTAGCTTACAAAAATCATGGTTTAGGCTTATATCAAAATGAATTGAAGATCGGCGTTGAACTTCACAGATTGGGGGTATGCGGTCGAAGGTCGTACAACCAAAGAGGAAATTGTATAAGGAATAGGCCCACCCCATTGAATATGGCCCCAAAAAGGGCAACCATCTTTAGGATTTATTTTCAATTTTGGGGGAACATTAGCAAAAATCCCATCACAAACTTACCATCCCCAAAAAATCATACCAATTTACTGCTTTACAATTTGTTTACTCACAAATAACAAAATTATCTGTGATAAGTATTATGACAGCAAAATAAAAGTTGTACTAAATTTACCTAAAACATATTTTAATATTTGAAATTTTGGTACAAAATGAAGCATTTCATACTGTTAACCAACAGTACTTCACTTTAAAAAGATGTTTGTAGCTGGGTAGGTGTAAAATTTAAAGAGTAAAGAGTAGAATATACTACATAATATTAACATCAACTAGAGCATGGAATATTTTTCTATGTAAACTTCAGTTTATGGGTAAAACTGGCAAAAATCACTAAAATTAACATTGCCCCCCCCAATCAACCATGGGCTCTCCAGAAAAAAAACTGCCCCCCCCCTATAGAGGGCGCCTGAATGCAGATTTATCTTGTCACTTTTAATGAAAGCTGGAATTACAGAATTTAATGCCGAATATGGGGTGGGAATTCAGCCATTTTTAGTAAAGAGGGTGACGAATTTCCAGTGTTTTTACGATTTTCAGAGGAAAGTCCAAAAAAAATCAATTTTTCAACACCTTGCCTTATACCCCTAACCATAATCCTCTGGGAATTCCCTTTTTTTTTACATTTGTAGTCTAGAATTCCTAGAATTACGGAAGGAGTGTCTGGCGTTCCTGGTAATTTTACCGAAGGTAGCTTCTGGAATTCCCAGATATTCATGGAAGGATAGCCATGAATTCCAGATATTTTGTGAACAAAAAATGTTGCCCTCTATGGGGGGGGCATTTTTTTCTGGAATAGCCAATATGCAATCATTACTATTTTGTACTCCACAAATATCAAATCTATAATGTAACATAGTAACCCTTATAGCAAATTGAGGTTGTACTAGTTTACTTTCAATAGAGCTTATTTTAATATTTGACATTTTTTGGGAAAAAAAGTAAAAAATCACAAAAATACATTAGTTCAACCAAAATAACTAGGCCTGTCACTTTTTCAGAAATGCCAGCCACATAACAGTTAAAAAGGAGACTATATACCTAATAATATTAACCATTAGGACTCTGGACCAATTTTTCATGTAAAAAATTAGTTTTTGGTAAAACTGGCACAAATCTCTCAAATTAACATTTCTCCCCAATCAATACCAATGCTTGTCATTATCATAATTCTACTCATAAATAATCAAATTTATGTACGATCTTCGAGGCACATATGAGGCTTGTACCAAATTACTTTTCAAGTTATAGATTTTTTATTTTGACATTTTTTTGTTAAAAAAATGAAATCATGAAATGCGTATTTCAACTCAAACTAACACAGGACACCCACCGTCACTTTTCAGAATGCCATCTGAGTAAAATTCAAAAAGTAGTATAATATTTTATCACTAGAAGCTCTGGAATATTTTTTTTTATGTAAAAAAAATGATTTTTGGTACAATTGGCACAATCACTAAAAATTAACATTTTTCCCCAAATCAAACAATAGCGTCATTATATTTCACTCCAAAATATCAAATTTATGTGTAATAAGTAATTCTTCACAGCAAAATATGAAGCTTGTCACCAATGTACTTTTCATTATAGATATTTTAATATTTGACATTTTGGTTAAAAACAAAAAAATCATGAAAAATGGTTGTATTTCAACTCAAAATAAACACAGGCCCTGTCACTTTTCCAGAATGCCATCCGAGTAAATGCAAAAAAGTAGATATACCAGATAATATTTTTATCACTAGAAGCTCTGGAATATTTTTTTCTATGTAAAAATCATTTTGGGTTACAATTGGCAAAACCTAAAAATTTTCCCCCAAAATTTTACTTTTTTTGGGGGGATTTACAATTTTTTTTAATATAATATCAATCTGTATGTCCCTAAGTAGTCTTCACAGCAAAATATGAAGGTTGCACTATATTTACTTTTCAAGTTATCGCTCTTCAATATTTGATATTTTTGGTAAAAAAATAAAAATCTTGAAAATGCTCTTCAAACACCCAAAATAATCCGTCCGACGTCATTTCAGAATGGCCAGGCCAGTATCAATTCAAAAGTAGAATTAATAACTTGAATAATATCCACATTATGGAAGCTCTGGAATTTTGGTTTGACCGTTCAACCCCCAATATCCAGAAGTGGCCCCTCTACTATATATCAAGTTTATTCTGAGGGGCATTTTACTTGGGGTGTGACAATTGTCAGCTGATAAAAAATATTCAACCACTCGGTTGATAAGAATGGTCTCCTCCAGCTCCATCAAAAAAATGACAATGTTGTTTGATTTCTCGAGTTTATAATATTCTGAGGGCATAAACATATACAGTTGGGAGTGACATTTGTAAAAACATGCATTATTATACAATATTGACTGCTCTAGAGGGAAAATGTCAAAAAACTACCCTAGGTGACTGAGACTGTGGTCCACTATTTCATAAATAGTATGCCCACAGTCTCCATTCACCAAGTGGAGGTATTTTGCACCATTTCAACAATATAGAGCAGTCAATATTTGTTTATATAACATAATAAATATCTGTCATTTGAAAAATTGCCAAGTGCAGTCGAGATCAGCTGCACCGCAACTAAAGCCTAGTCAAGATACCAATGACAGGGAAAAAAAGTTTCCCATAAAAATAATATTCCCCGTTGGTGGGGGAAATAGTAGACCTTTTTATGGAAAATTTTTCCCTCAGAAATTTGGGGAGGGAACTAGTCTCAAATCTTTAGTCACGTGAAATGGTATAAGTATAAAGTTTGCCAGAACAAAATTGCATGTTCACCAGCAAGATTCTGTCCTTGTGTGGTAGCCTATTACTGCAGCTATCTGCAGCTATTTTGTCTACTGCCAGTAGCTACTGACACCAGTACACACTGCTCAATTTGATGCTGCAGTAGCCTGCAGATAGGTATTCCAAGGTACAAAAACGTCCTTACCGGTGTACAGGATATGTCACCTTCTACAATAAATTACCCAATTTGCCTGTTACTCTGTAGTTGTCCCGTATGATAGAAGTGAGTGATTATTGTGGGGCAGAGAGTAAATGAAGTAGGGCATGTCGCACCCCAGACTTCTATTTATAACCCAGCCGGTGGATTCTCCCGAAATGGCGTAAACCAGAATAAATGAGAATCGGCATATTAAAGAATCGACGATTGCATGTGGGGAGTAAATCCGCACGCGATCACGGGGCGGGGCGGTGTCATAAATCTTGAAAAAACAAGAAAGGTGGCTGAGTTTTCCAATTGTGAGAAACTCCACTGTTACCACAAAAATGCCCTGCTATTGAGTTTTGTGTTCGTTTGTCTTATACATTTGTCACATTTGTATATAATGGCAAAAAATTTTATTCAATAGAATGATTAAATGGTAAAAGACAAGAAAATAAAATGAATTCATGTAGCGCGCTAGCGGCTAAGTTCATTGCATGGAGAACTACCGCAACCTCATCCTGCCTCATCGTGTTGAGGAATATGACCTCAACCGCCACATTGACCTGAACACATGTGCAATCAACCGGAAGTCTTAATGCCGATTAGGCTTTTGAGGTGCCCAAAAGTATTATAATGACTGAGCATACGCACTTCATTATCATAGTTTTGGGCACCAACCAACGGGCCAATCATACAGTCAAATTTGGAAAGCCTTATACATATTATGAGACAAGCAAGGGAGATGTTGTATTCGTTTGCATTTAAGTGAAAACAACAACTAATGCCACATGCTATATCACTCTCACTCATACTTTTTTTCCTTAAGCAAAATTAAGTGGTTCTTGGGAGACACTTTGTGCATTCGGAATGCAGGAATCGTTTAGAGGCCCATAATTTTTCTTCCATCGATTGGTTGTCACATTAATTATTGCAGAAAAATGGACTGATCAGACAATAAAACAGTGGGGAAATGCAAAAACTGATATCAAACGTGTGACACACAGATTTTAGTGGTGTTGTTTTGGAGCAGGCAACAGCAAGCAATGATGCGCAGCTGATTGTGCAACAGGAAATTAATTATAGGGCCTATCACTACTTATGTCTAGCCACAGCTCTGTTCTGCTGTGGATAATAAAAATTATGAGACACAAGATACATTTTTAAAGGCACTATCAGTGATCCAATCGATAGGGTCAAAATATTTAAAATTTGCAAGAGTATTTTAAAAGTGAGGTTAATAGATCCTATATTTGCGCAAGTATTTTTTCCAAAGGAAAAATTGCCAAAAAAGGGAGATTGCCAAGATATGAGTCCGCCATTTAATTATGTGCTTAGAGGGCTGACACTATTACTAAAATAACCGAGAAAAAATATAAAAATAGATCCTTATCAGGTTGCTTTTGGTGCTATTATTTGCATGAAAAAAAAAAAAAAAAAAAAAAAAAAAAAAAATGTTAATTCCAGTACTTGTTTCATGCATACAAAATCTGATTTTTGATTAGTTTTTCTATTGCTCATTACCAAACACTGATAGTTTCTTTAAATTACTATAAACGCCCCAAAAACTCTATAAACATTGCAGCATTGGTTGGAAAATGGAAATAGGGGTCAACATATGAACACCTAAATAGAATGTGAAACTTCCCTGATTCCTATTCGCATTGACAGCCAAACTAACCCACACAGCTACTTTGCAACAATGCAGACGCTACTGGGTGTACACATTGCCTTATGGCAAACCACAGATCTTTGCCGATGATGTACATTGTTTGGTAGTCACGAGTGGCGATCAGGATTTGAAAACTTCAAATTACCGCGGTGGGGGGCTGAAGGCTGAAACGTGTCCAAATGGCTATTTTGTTTGGCGCGAATTTGCAGATTACCGGGAGGGGCCGCCGCGCTCCCACTCCGGCCACCCTCCCTAGATCTCGCCTTGTCATGTCCTACTCATAGAGCTGCAATACCACCATGAAGACTCTTGTATGTGTTGGGTCACTGTTGTATTTTTATATTCCATAATAAGATTTTTTTAATGAAGGTTGAACCACTAACAAAGGTTGAATATCCTAACAGGGGTGGGGGTGACCGGGGCAACTCCCCCCCCCCCCCCCCGAACCGAAAAAATTTGTGTCTTCTGCACGACTTGTAAAATTTACTTGTGACTCATTGAACTTTATTAAAAACCTAACTTTGTCCTGGCAATCCGGTTTCAGCGCCATAGTCCGAATTCTTCAAATGAACCGACAAGCCATCTCAAGCGACAAACTCAAATATAGATGCACAGCCCCTGCCCCTCTGGGTACGCCACTCCAGCTAAGTTTTCACATTTCTGCCCTGTAAGGCGGAGGAGGAACACATTTCAGCTTCTTCATCTGTGGGTGCGGGAGGCCATTGTTAATCCAATGCCATGCAGTTGAAAAGATTTCCGCTTCCATTGTTTTGAAGTCTGTTGTGTATCCATTGGTCACAGAGGAAAAGAATTGAGTTGATATTCATTTTCAAGAAAATGGGCAGCACTTTATTAGGTGAACAAAACGGTTATTGGTGTTAATATTTAATATCCCAAAAAATTACCGGTTTTGTCTTCCCCCTTTGATGGACTATGGAATATGTATGTAATGCCCTTTGGTTATTTGGTATAAGCCCCACAGTCTATATGCCCTCTATATGTAGTTGTAAAACTTCGACATTATATTTCCTTCTTTGTAGTAGAGTTCAGTCCTTGAGGACAAACTATTCGTAGCTGCTTAAAGAGGTGACTGTACTACTCAAGCATCACCATTCAAAGCCCATAGAAGCTTAAATTTGTTACATCATCACTGGCAAGATACATTCATGAGTGATACTCTTGAAAACCTAGCACATACTGCCATGTCTAATGCCGTTGATTTCAGGCCTCAAAACAGGTCACCGTGTCCTGCTTAATGCGCTCATCATTAGGTCCATTATAGAATAAGTCCAGTTCATTAATATGCATGAATGATAATAGGATAATGCATTGAATGAGATTGGTATTTGCTGGCAATGATAACACATTTTGTTACAAATGTAAACTGAACCTGTCCTCCCCCCTCCAAAATCCGTTTGTATGGCCATGGGGATGTTTGCGACATCACTGTCCGTCTGTATGTGTGTCTGCATGTGTGTTCCATTTTGGTTAGGGTTAACTTGTTTGGGTTGTTGTTAGGTTGACCTAAAAAATGCAACTTGAACTCAGATCCCAGTGTCCAAATTCTGATGAAACTTGTATGTGGGTAGTAGTGCATGCAAGTAATACCCATGCATTGTCTTCACTATTTTGCACATATTATGAGCTCATTTGCATCTTTGCTCCCCGCAATAAGGGCTCCCTCGCCAGTTTGCTCCTTCCAGGGGGATCTTGTAAGTGTTATAACAGAGGTTCTGAGCTTTTAAACAAGTCCTCATTTTTCCGAGTTACCTACCCTAAAACCCCCCCCTGGGACAACAAAACACAACCACCTTATTTGAAGGATGATTATAGAGATTTACTAAACTGGTGGTTGTGGTTAATATGATGTCTAGGTTCTAGGCCGCAAAAAAACCGCATTTGGTGCAAATTAAAGAGACATGGCACATTTGAAAATAGTGCGGCCCTCAAGATTTGTCACAAATCGCTATTTTTGCATGGTTGAAGGCTTTTATATACAAGCCTCTCACCCGAAATGATTAAGGACCAAATCGGCTTCCTTATAGTAAACAGGAAATTTTATAATTTAACGCCGGTGACGTTAAATTCAGCTGAAGACGAAAATGACGTGTAACACAAGAAGCACACAGCCGATGCATGTTTCCCAATGCTATGCCACTGTTTTGATCGTTCTAAATTATAACCTTTTGGTTTTTAATATCATTGATTACGAGTCAAAAATATCATGGAATATACACATTGTTGATTAAGTTATGAAAACTGAAAAGTGGCCTATAAATTACCTTGATGTCTTTATAACTCATATCAATGCCCTATCGTGTGTGTTGGGGTATTTTATTTTATGTGAAATAATATCTCTGTTTCTTTTTCCAATGGCCTATACTATCATTTTGAGAGCAATTTGAAGAACTTTCATATTTGTGAAAATGTGCCAGTGCCAGCTTTAAAAGAAATTATTATTTTTAAATTTTTTAAAGTAAAATATTTCAAATCTTGTTTTTTGGTAGGCTTTTTTTTATTGGTCTATGTTTTATACATTGCAATAACGGGTTATGTCCTACTTGTTAGGGGACATGTGATAAAGATTGTTTTTAGGAAAAAAAAGGTGATTTGGGGGCCAAATTCCTAGACCCACTTTGAATATATTGTAAAACCCGAACTCTATAATTCAATGGTAGCGATTGCTAGTATGCATCTATCATTAAAATTTGTTTGCTATGCTAGAATAAATCTTGATTTCTTAATTTGTTTTAGCTCAAATGTGATTTTTGACCACACCCATCTGTTTGTTTTGTCAATCTGGGCAAGAATTTGGGCAGACGGCACTAGGGATTACTCTGGCGTATGTCCTGTGTATCTGTGTGTCTGTGTTCTGTGTGTCTGTGGATCAAAATGTTAACCCTAATAAATTCAATGCCGTGTGAATTCCGGCAGGGCTATGGACGATGAGTAACTTGTGGAAAGTGAGAGGGCGGGTGGGGGACATTGGGTGACCTTGGTGACCTCAATGTGACCTTATGGCCGGTCAATGTTAACCACCGTAATATTTGTCATTGCGTGTAAATTTCCGTATAGGGTCTACATTGATATAACTTGGTGAAAGGAGGGGGTGGGGTGGGATGGACTGTGTGACCGTCTGTGCCGTTGTGACCTCATGTCCTTTGGCCAATTTACAATGCGCACGGCAGATGACACTCGCGGTCCCGGGTACGCGATGTATTTTTTGAAAAATTTTAATTTATTACTATCTTTGTGACAAAGTTGTTGTAGGTGAGAAGGTTGTTGTGTTTGTGTACCAATGGGAGTGGTTTGTCGACAATTTTGCAGTCCCAAACTGCTCACACTTTTACATGCAGTATTTTTATATCTGTGACCCATAAATGTCAGAAGTCTACATGTTTAAGAGAGACCATGGGCACATTTACAGAGAGAAGGCGCTCCTCATTTTTTTTGAAAACCAGGTTTTTTTTTGCATATTTTGGAATGCTTACGAATTATTAGATCACACCTGAAGGAATAAGCCAAACTCTGTCTTTATGTAATAAGTATGATATTTATTATTTTCTTTCCATGCATCGACAGAAAATCAAAGCATGGTTTTCTAAGGGATGATACAATGGCATGCAATTTCAAACAACGTTTGCAGTTTTCTTTCTTGCCTTGTTTGTCCAATAAACCTTAGAAATGTTTTTGTCGGTAGGGTCTACAACCAATCAGTGCAATTTGAGAGAATTTTTATCCTACAAAAATCCCCTGTCGGCTTTACAAGTCATAATGGTCATCTGCAAATGATTTCTTAAATGTGTCGTTCATATTAGATTAATACATTGAAAACAGTTTGCATTATTACCCTTGTCTTTGTAAAATGATGCAGCATTTATTAATTCCTGAAGTCCGTATCCTTAACATCCCAGGAACCGACCCATGTTTTAGCAGTAAGATATAGAATATACTTTTTGTGATAATTTTATGATGTGCAAATTACACTATTTCTATTCTCTAAAGTCAGTAAGAAGTCATAGGAAAACACCACCGCAAGTGAACAAGTTGCATTCCTGAATCAGGTTAGAAGGTGCACAGAGGCTGTATTTTCTAAAGGTCTAATGTAAATACGTCTACTATTTTACTTGCCTACCAGAATTCAATACTCCTTGTCAAATATAATCCTTGAACCTTCAACCTGACACACAAAGCAAACCACTGGTCAAGTTGCCTAGTATGATATAATTGGTGTAAAAACCTAAACAAACCAAAAGGTATTGAAACCAACTTCCCAATGAGAAGTGTATTAATGATCTGCTGAGTGATATCAGGAACGATACTTCCTTGAAAAACTTCCCAAGTTTCCCTACCCCTGCACTTGCGGAATTGAAACAAAATATAGGCTAGGCTTTGGGCAGATTTATGTGCGAGCATAGGAAGCAAGACAGACTTCTGACATCATTGTCTGTCTAGGGATTTTCCCTCAATTAGGGGCATAAATCCTGACTTTAATTACAGCTTTGTGCCTTCGAGTGATTTTTCAATCAGTTTTGTTGGAGTCATATTTGCAGGCAGGGCATCTTTTTAGGCATTTTCACTAGTAGAGAATGTCACATTGTGAACATCCTTAATAAATTACATACAACTTTTTTCCGGCATGTGGCGGGTTAGTCTGGGCTTTCATATCCCTCAGTGTAGTGTCAATTCATCATGGTTTTTTTTACTCAACAAAAGAAATAGGTCATGTATTGAAGATTCACTGTCAACTCTAAGATTTTGTTTTCATGAACTCATTTTCGTTAATCCATCTGGTTAGGATAAGGTTTCTGCACTAATAGGTTATGCTCTGTGGGAAGACGTGGGTCGTCGTGCAACATTGCTAATAGGCTAAAGGTTTACCCGCTACGCCTTCCCCTTCCTTTCTATGGGGCCCTTGCTTTACCTTGTAGTACCTCTGAAAGTCTGTCACTTGTAGTGGAATTAATAGTAACAAAACTTATACAACTGTTCCACATGTCTAATCTACCTAGATTATAATTTATATCACTTGATAGACTAAACTCATTGTAGTACTTTTCATTGTCTGTTTAGTTTCTGTACTCTCTCTAATCTACTCGCACGTCTTTCAAGCTCCAAACTTGTGTTCATGCCATACTCAAGACAGATTTTAAAGCAGGCTTTGCTGCACCCTACATCAGTCAATCAGGCAGATACTTGTCTTGATTAGCTGGGGTGTTATTTTGGTGGGACAGTACTGGCCTGTGACTCCCCCACTTCACTCAAAGCCAAGCAAAGTATGCACGTTTTGGTTGACAAATAACAAAGGGTGTAACAGTATTGAAACAATATTTATTTTGTAGTTTGTTTGTAAACATGGCTTGTTGGGGGCTGGCCATTCACATTTGTCATTTGTGTTGACGTTATCTCAAGCTCTCTGTGTAATGTTTTTATAATTTGTTCTTTCATGTGTACATAACATTGTTGATAAAAAATAGTGCCACTTAAACATTATCTTTTCACCCATACCTATAGTCTTTTTTTTCTTGGCAGTAAAGTTTTATTTTGGTGCATTATTCCAACATCATCTGACAAACCCATCAACCCTTTTTAGGTTGTCCGTGAAATCGGAAGACCTTATGTCAGTTTGATTTGTGTGCTGTCTGATCCATGTGTGTCAAACATGTATATACACCGTTTTGGTTGACCTTTAGTATACACCTTTGGGTTGCCACTTTTAGTATACACTTTTGTTTGGACAATTTCAACTTACTGTAAGTTTTTAGTGCAGTATGGATCAGTTCATATTGGTATACTTAATAGATTTAGAAAAGAGAAGATACAGTAGATTCCACATGCATTGCTTCCAATTGGAGATTTTGTACAGGTACAAGTGAATCATTAGAGATGAAACACTCTTACAATGCAAGTTTGTGGTCAGTACTGTTATTTAGCCATGTTCATCTCTAACGATTCACATCAGTCTATGTACAAACCAAACGGCAACCTCCATTAGTAAGCAATGGATTAGGAAGGCTACTGATATCTTCTCTTGATTGCGACAGGGGTCTTATGTGGGGTAACACAAAGGAGTCAAAGGTCATTCAGCAGGGTCCGTGGTCATAATCGAATGACCTATATTGAACTGCTGCTCCTATTTTAACTTTATTTCATCGACATTGGTGACAGTTTGAGGAGAGCCACTTGAATTTTTCAAAAACAGATACAAAGTATAACATGTGATTTCTTTTTTTTTAATTCTTGTTATTCAGCCAAACCAGTAATCCAAGCTCATGCCACAAAATCAAGGCCCAGCACTGGTATCAAGACATATCATTCCTTCCCCGGCAGCTTTGGGTATGACACCAAACTCCCACTGCAACTAGTGGATTGCAATCACTTTGTAACCTTCACATCTTGTCCAACTGCGTCAGGAATACCCAGTGCAGAGAATGTCATATCCGTTTCTCTGAGTTTATGATAGAGAGGTAGGAACAGTACATAGCTTGTGTATTTTTTGCTGGATTTACTTTTAATGGCATCTGTTAGTGGTTGACACAGAAACTCTTTCAGCTTTGATGATTCAGTGGCAGGCAGGACGGGGTACTATGGTGATGGTGGAGCAGGGAGCTTGCGGTGAAAGGGAAAAACCAAATCTCACTGCAGTACAGAACACCCACATGATACCTCCTCACAATTCTAATTAATCTGAGTTAACTTAATGTATACTCTGTTGTGGACCAGAAGTAAAAGTGGAGGTCATAGAAGCTTTTGATCAGCTATCTGGCATGCATATCGGGGGCACACGACCAACTTTGTACACCTCGCGATTACAGTTACAAACAACTTGCATGATACGCACATTTAACCTTGTGGAAAGCTATACCTCCTCTTAATTCTGGCGGAATGAAGTATAGTAGCCGCACAACGATACATTGCAACAATGTTGAAGATTACTATTGTTACAAACACAGTACTCTTTCCCAGTACTATACTCTTTCCGGCCCTTAACTAAGGATGATTCCTAGCTTTCGCGCAGCTTTGTGCATGCGTACCACGCAAACGACTTGTGCCTCATGATTACAACCATGTGGTTTACTGCGATTTGGCACGATCTTAAGTGCCTACGTGAAGCTATGACGTCCACTGTCTTAGTTCAGGCGGACAAGGTATAATCCAATTTAACGTGTCGGCACAAGGTGCTGCCTTGCCACGTGAATTGCAAATTAGCAGAAGTTTGGCGTAAATAGTTGCAAATAATGTTGTATTTAGCATAGATCAAGATTTCATAATAAACTTAAAACTTTTATAAATCAAAACTTTGGGCAAACATGAAATTGTTTTTAAAATGTATGCATTGTGTGTTTAACATCAGTTTTTTCTCACAGAGTCTTTATGAAGGCTTTTTATTGGGATTTGGACGGCTTTTCTTTATGCTAGCTAATGATGTCATCGTTTTTGTATGACAGTTTAATCTCAATTACTTAAATATGATACAACTCTCATCAACCTTTGGATGTCAATTTATATCCTGAAATAAATAAAGGCAAGGGATGTTTTCAATTTAAGAGATTAGGATATCGGCTCCGATATAATGTGACATTGTGGCTATCAGTTTGTGGCAGGTCAACAAAATGTCCAATGTCAGTGGTGATGAGTAGATGTTAATCTGAGGCGGAACACAATCGTTCTTGTTTGGAAACTGGCAAAGATTACATTTGTAGAGATGATTTGATACCACGGCCTACCCCAATTAATCCACAGAAAATGGGAAACTTCTATAATAATAGGTTGATTCGGTTGTTAAATGTTGTATTCATTTAAGGGCACTATCAGTGATGTGATAAATCAGATAAAACAAAATCATCACAAATCAGATTTTTGCATGTCTGGGAACTAGATGGCTTTCTAAAATAACCTGCAAGTGATATGACAAATGCAGCCTAATAAAGACCAAAATCGGTATTTAGTCCTTAATTGTCGGACGGAACACTTTTACAACATGTAATTGAATGGAGTTGTTTATCTTGAACACTGCCATTTTCTTCCTTTTCTGTAATTCTTCAGTTTGGACAAATTAACTTATGGAGAATTCTACTGACTTATCCTTCACTTTTAAAATATTCCTGCAAATTTCAAATATTTTCAATATTACAAAAAGAAAAAAATCACTGATAGTGTCTTTAAACCACAAACCTGTCCGTATATGTTAATATTTCCCGAAATGATCTGGACATCTTATTTTTCCATTAACCAACTAAAAAAGGACTAGTGTGCTCTTAGCTTTTATAAGATTAATTGATATTATAGGTTATTGTGTATAATGTGTTGTGATCCTAGATATCCAAAAATAGGAAATTGTGCCCATTGTTGAACGGATTGCGTAGCAAACTCCGCTTATGAAATGGCATTGTCGGGAGTACGTTATGATGTATGTAAGGGTGTGGGTGGTGGGTCTGGACACAAAAAGGGTAAACATTTTGCCATACTTTTTTTCCAGATGAGCTAAGAGTACCCACAAACTTAGATATTTTGTAGGGGGGCAAAAGCCCCTACTAAATATGTAATACATTCCCCCATGGTCCTCCCAGGGTCTGAAGGGGGTGGGGGGAAGGAAATGTCAAAAAAGGTCAACAGTTCACCAAAAAGGTAAACATTTTGCCAAACTTTTTTTTTCCAGATGCAGCTAGAGTACCCAAAATTGATATATGTAGGATGGCACCACAGGCCCCTACTAACCATGTAATCCATTCCCCAGGGTCCTCCCCTGGGTCTGCAGGGGGGGTGGGGAAGAAGGAAATGTCAAAAAGTCACATTTCACCAAAAAGGTAAACATTTTGCCATAAATTTTTTCAGATGAGGTTAGAGTACCCAAACTTAGATTATGGAAGGGCACAAGCCCCTACGAACATGTAATACATTCCCCCAGGGTCCTCCCCTGGGTCTGAAAGGGGGGGGGGGAAGAAGGGGGGGAAGGTTGAAATGTCAAAAAAGGTCAACATTTCACCAAAAAGGTAAAACATCTTGCCATTAATTTTTTTTCAAGATGAGCTAGAGTACCCAAAAATAGATTATTGTAGGATGGCACAAAGCCCTACTAACCATGTAATTCCATTCCCCAGGTCCTCCCCTGGGTCTGACAGGGGCGGCGGGTGGGAAAATGTCAAAAAGAGTCAACATTTCACCAAAAAGGTAAACATTTTGCCATAACTTTGTTTCCAGAGAGCTAGGTACCTAAACTTTAGATATATTGTAGAAGGGCACAAGCCCCTACTAACCATGTAATCCATTCCCCAGGTGTCCTCCCCTGGGCTGACAGGGGGGTGGGGAAATGTCAAAAAAGGTCAAAATTTCACCAAAAAGGTAAACATTTGCGAATAACTTTTTTTTTCCGATCAAGGGTAGAGTACCACTAAAACTTAGATATATTGTAGGATGGCACAAAGCCCCGACTAACCAGGAATCCATTCCCCAGCGTCCCTCCCTGGGTCTGACAGGGGAGGGGGGAAAGAAATGTCAAAAAAGGTCAAATTTACACCAAAAAGGTAAACATTTTGCAAAATTTTTGCCAGGATGAGCTTAGGTACCTAAACTTAGGATATATTGTGTAGAAGGGCACAAGCCCATACTAACCATGTAATCATTTCCCCTGGTTCCTCCCCTGGGTCTGACAGGGGGGTGGGGAAATGGAAAAAATGTAAAAAAAAGGTCAACATTTCACCAAAAAGGAAACATTTTGCCAAACTTGTTTTTCAAGATGAGCTAGAGTAGTAAACTTAGGTATGTTGTAGGAGGGGACAACCCCCTACTAACCATGCAATCCATTCCCCCAGGACCCTCCCCTGGTGTATTGGACAGGGGGGTGGGGCATATTAAAAAAAGAGAGAACATTTCACCCCAAAAAAGTAAACTTTTGCCATAACTTTGTTTCCCGAGGAGCTAGAGTAGTTAAACTTAAGTATATTGTATGAGGGGACAAGGGGGGGGCCCCCTACTAACCATTTAATTCATTCTCCCAGGGTCCTCCCTTGAGTCTGACAGGGGGTGAGGAAAAGTCAAAAAAGGCAAAAAAGGTCAACATTTCCCCAAAAGCATTTTTTTTTCTAGATGAGTATAAAGAGTAGCCAAACTCAATATAATTTAGTCTATAGACTCTGAAAGTGTTTAGGACCTATGCCTTTGAGGAAGGCTAGGCGGGACCGTCTACTGCCAGATATGGAGTTTGGTGAGGTTGGGTCAACAGTCCACTTAGCTTAAAGTGCCTTCCACGCAGGCAGAATGGCTTATGGACTTTTTGGTTTCCACCTTCTTGCGTCAAGTATAGACTATACATTATACATATGTCACCCATATTATGTCAACGCCAGAGCTGCACATACCTAGGGGAGAAAAAGCAATCCGGCCATAACGCCATTTGGCGGTTTACAGATTTTTTAATTCTAGTTCAATGTGCAGCGACATGTTATCAGCATTCAAATATTTAATGATGTCAATAACGTATACGGAAAATGGTTATCGGTTCAAATTAACGTCGTTTCCTGATATACAAAAAAACACAATAAACAATATATGTACATGTGGAAAAATTGGACCACATTTTGTTGAAAGATATCCTATACTAATCAGTGCCAATTACATCATAAACGCATTTCGAAACAAAGTGGCTTTTTTAAAATTAAGCCCTCATAAGCTCTATATCAGTCCTAATTACCCTGGTAAGTTATCAAAGAGTCATGATGGATGAAAGCACAGACTAGCTGCGATACAAAACCAATGACTCATAAAAGTAATCTTAATACATTTTATCCTACAACTTCCAAAGCTTTCCCCTTTATTTTAATTCACCTTTTTAGGGAAATCTGCATGACAGTTTTGATGCAGATAAAGGTCTAACCATGGGCGATTTGGATTTGGTTAATTAGGATTTTTCACTTGAAAAATTATGAAACAAACGAAGTTAACGATCCTCTGTTACACAATGATCAGGATTACACATACAGAATTTTTTTTTTAGTGAAGCAAAAGGCAGCTAATATGCTGGTAAACAGATTGTTGTTCTCACTCTCTCAGTGATATTTCCAGCGTGACTTTCTCCCTTTTGTGTTGCCTGCCCTTAGGCAGGAAGACACATAGGGATCACTTTGTCCACTGTGGTCGTTGTTGTGTCTGTGTGAAAAAGGGTTAAAACATTTGCTTGTAAATCCACATACTTTGATGGATTTAACCAAACTTGGGTCAAAGGTGCAACATGGCATCCCCCATTTACTGATGAGGTCAAAGGTACTACCCAAGGTCAAGGTCATGTGAGGCATATCCTTCACAAACAGCGGGACGGCAGGCGACACCAAGCGGTCCGCGGACGATGTATTTTGGTCCCCGCCGAATGAAGTTCGGGAGGGTCATTGAGGTCAAGTTGTAACTGGGCTCTGAAAATGTTAAAATTGACCTTATTGAAAGTTGAAGTTCAATTGGAACCAAAAACTTGAGTCATAGGTTCAACATGGATCCCTCATTTGTTGATGAGGTCAAGGGTATACCAAGGTCAAAGGTCATGTGAGGTCAAGTTGTAAAATAGGCTGAAAATGTAAAATGCTCCTCATTTTGAAAAGTTGAAGTTCAATTGGAACCAAACTTGGAGTAATAGGTGCAACATGCGGATCCCTCATTGTTGATGAGGTCAAAGGTATACCAAGGTCAAAGGTCATGTGAGGTCAGTTGTAAAAATAGCTGGAAAATGTACAATTTGACTCATTTGAAAAGTTGAAGTTCAATTGGAACCAAACTTGCGTCATAGGGCGAATGGGATCCTCATTGTTGAGTGAGGTCCCACAAAAAGGTATTACCCAAGGTCAAAGGTCATGTGAGGTCAAGTGTGTGTAAAATACTGAACATGTAAAAATTGACCTCATTTGAAAAGTTGAAGTTCACTTGGAACCAAACTTGAGTCATAGGGCAACATGGGATCCCTCATTTGTGATGAGGCAAAGGTATACCAGGTCAAAGGTCATGTGAGGTCAAGTTGTAAAATAGGTGAAAAATGTAAATTGACCTCATTTGAAAAGTTGAAGTTCAATGAACCAAATTGGTTTATGGAGTTTACATGCCAAACCTCATTTGTTAATGAGTCAAAGGTCACAAACGGTTCAAAGGTCATGTTAGGCCTATCATTCACAAAACCGACGGCAGGCGACACAAGCGGGCCGAGGACCGATGGATTTTGTCCCCGCCGGAATTGAAGTTCGGGAGGGGACTATAAAATGGGCTCCGTCGTTGTGTCCGTCCGTATGTACGTCTGTATGTTGTCCGTCCGTATGTCTGTGAGAAAAATGGAACCCTGGAACATTGGATATCTTTTTTTATGGATGAGGTAGAGTAGCCAAACTTTGGTATATTGTAGGAGGGGGGAAACCCAATACTACAATGTAATTCATTCCCCGGGATCCTACCCTGGGTCTTTAGGGTGTAGGGAAAAAGGGCAAATGAAAATGCCATATTGCACAGAAAATGGCAACCTTTGGCCATATTGTGTGATTTATCCTGGAGTTCCGGAAGGGCTGCAATGATGTAACTTGGTGGAAAGGAAGTGAGTTGATGAGTTCTCAAATTGATTAGATTTTGGGGTAAAAAATCGCCAAATTTAATAATTTAAAAAAAAAAAAAAAAAAAAATTTCCCGCAAGGCTTGTGTACAAGTTTTCTGGGTTCTGTAAGGTGTATAATGATGTAACTTGGTGGAGGAAGCGGGCTGAGGAGTCCGACTGTTTAGATTTGGGCGTATGTCGGGCAATTAAATATGCAAATGAGCTAATTAATATTCAAAAATATTTTGCAATCTTGCCACTGTTTCTCTGACAACTTTACTTTGTTAGGCTCAATGATACCTTGTATGGTTCTTGCATCATCTACGCTCTTTATTGCTTATATCAAGCTACTCGCTCTCATATTCCACTCGCACTGATACTTCCACTGCACTTACTAAGCCTGTTCACTCCAAATTCCAATTTAGACATTGCATGGTTTAAGTAGGGTGGTCTAGTGGTCCAAGTTTAATGGAGTGTTGGCCAGTTTAAGGGGGGGTGGTATGATGTAGTTCACATTTGTCATCTTAGTGATCGCCGGACAGTCGGCGGGGACATATTTTACGCATCGCGTAAAATACGAGTGAGCCTTGTTCATTTTATTTTAGTGGTTTCTGTCAGCGTTGTCTGGGGGAATGTGCCCCCTGCCCCCCACCTGTTACACTACAGGAACTCCCTCATCTGGATGGATGCGCAAGATTGTGACGATCAGAAGTGCATGACCCTGCCTGCTACGAAACCATCGAAAACAAACAAGACTATCATAATAGCCCATAATTACAAGTCACATCGCAGGATATAATATTTCTACAACACCAATGGTATTTAGTGTTATTTAAGTTAACCAAATGGAAACCAAATCACAGATGAGACCATGGGCATTGCAATTTATGGTAAATATTGACCTTTGATGTTAAATATGGTAATGAGGGTCCGGATCATGAGGTGTGATCCTGCTTTACCCAGTACGTGAAGCATGTAGTACATTTCATAGTGGGCGTTGGGTTGACCCCCACCCTTTTATTTTACCCCCACCCTTTTTTACTGAGACACCCTTTATATTGAAAATTTTGGACCCCCACCCTTTTTAACATTCGCAAGCAATATTTGTGATTACCATTAATGGTAAACAAGTAACAGAACTTCCATCACAGAATGCAACATTGCTCGTAAAAAATGACAATTATCTATATCATATTATATAATTTAGTTTTTGTTGGCCAGATATCCAAAGTAGCACACAGAGGTACAACGAAATGAAACTCTTGTGTTATGAATACAACATCCCTGTGAAATCATGTAGCTAGCCTATCCCATCCAAGGCTCGGTCTCAGCTGGCATGACTGGGCCGTACTCAATGTGGGTACACTGATAATCTTCAATATCAAAGTCATTTTCAGACCACTATCAGCCTTTTCCATTTCTTCCTCATCTCATCTTGCATCAAATCCCTCAGGCCTCAAATTTTGCATCAGAATCGAATCTTCTTGGCCAAAAATCATGCGATCCCACCTCCCATTGTTTTTGACGCCGCCCATTTTAGACGGAGACGTGCTAAAAATCATCGGAGTTTCCGATACACCATTTACGAAAGCTATTTCATTCACAAATGGGAAGACCCAGCTATTTTTAGTACATAAACGATTGACCAAACACCGATAAAACAATGATCTAAAACTGCTGCTGATTGGAGCTCCCGCCCCGATGAGATTAACATTCTTCATGAACTCCTTTTGGCAAATCGAGCGAGCTGGCCAGGGAAGCGACAGACTACATTTTGCGGCAAGGCGAAGAATGTTTGTATTAACGTTTTAATTGTTTTACAGGAATATTACGGCCACCCTTAATATTTCGTCCTCCACACTTATAACAAGTCCACACCCTTTTTAGTGAAAAATTGTCAGCCCCCACCTTTTGGGCCGATTTTCAAGATTTTGAAACCGGCCCATTAGAATGAGTGGACTGCCCACTTATGACTTTGTCCTGCCAGAAGAAGGCGTGATGCCCATAAACTCGCGCATAACCTTTTGTGGTCAAAAAATCAAGGATTTAGTGTAGTTAGTCTTTCAGACTTATCCGATAGTAAGTACAATCAGCAAAAATTTTAATTTTTCTGTTATAAACATATTCCATACTAAAATCTTGGTACTTTCCGAAAAGTTGTTATCAGGTTTTACAATTGAATTATTTTACAACATTACCGTTGCCGCTGCCTTTCCAGCAGTATAACATTTTAAGTCATATGTTTTGTATCATATCTAGATCTATCAGTCTCAAGTACTTGATGTTCTTCATTTGGGTATTTATGAAGTTGAGCCCATAATGTAGGTGAATGGATGCCCGCCATATGCTGTTTTTCTGGTGGAGCTGTTTGGCCACATGTTATCTTTTGGTGGTTCACGGGCCCCTAATTAGGTTTATTCCAAAGAGGAAAAAAAAAGTCTAATTACTGAACAACACTCTAATTTAAAATCTTTTTTTAAATCTAATTTAAATCTGATTTGTACTTTTATGACGGGATAGGTCACAATGGTTCCTTTGACCCACCCATTGATACTTTTTTCTCACTTCAAGTCGATTTCTTTGGGACATCTAAAATCAGGACCAACGAACACTCAACCCAGACCCACATGACAAATTCTTCCATCATTACAAATGTTTTAGCAACATTTCATTCCAGTGAAAGAGCCTTGTCTAAAACAAGTTTTTTCACCACTCCTTTTTGAAGATCGGAAAATTCATCCGAAAGGGTAAATTTGAGGAATTGAATCATGTGTGCTTGCTGTTACAAGCACATGGATGTTGCCTAGGGTTAGTGATGGTCTACGTTCGGTTTGATGTTAATGAACATTCCTTGACATTGTCACACATTAGCCTATTTGGTCCAGGAAACATTCCGCTTCACATTGCCGGCAAAACACAATTTCCTGTGATCCGGTACAGCTCATATCGCTGGCAAGACTACGGACTTACTCTTGGGGATGCTCTGCCTTCATCCAAACTCCAGGATATTTTGACGTAACTTACCCGGTTTAAATGCCAATTAAGATAATCTTAAATTTCAAACTTTCAGTTGGCGATAGGCCTTATGCTCCTTGTTCAATCTTTAAACCAGATTCTTGTCAACAAGAATTCTCATTTTAATCTTTGAAGCACAATACCTGTTACTTTGATATTAACAAGTATGTTTCTGGTCATAAAATGAAATGAAGGGTGAAGTGGAAACTGATAACTGATATAACCCATACTGCTGATAGTGTGGCATGGTGTAAGAGGAGCAAACTGCAATACGGTAACTGTACCCGGGGGTTTTTGTGCAGTTTTCCGATTTGTTACCCTTCATTAAGTCACAGATATGGTGTATTGTTTCTTGTATCATCTTCGGAAATATCCATTCAATAATTAATTCAAGTTTCTTGAACATTAAAAAACAGTGCTTATTATATGTAAATGAATATCAGTCTGTAGTGTGCCGTTGATTCATCAAAACCAGATTGACATTTATGACCTAAAATGATTTATAGTAAACGTTTTATCGTCCTTCCCCCAGAAAAATGGAAAAGCATTCACATTGTTTTAACAGTCTGTATTACATTGATAGTCGTAGCTGTAATCTGAAAGGGAGACTAACTTAGCCCTGGTTTAAACCCAGGTTAGTCCAACATGAGGACGTTTTTGTCCTTCCAACCTACTCTAAAAATGTGATGTAACTGGTGATAAAATTCCTCATGGATGGTTCATTCTGGCCCATCTATGAGGAAACTCTATCACCTGCTACATTTAGCTTTCACAGTATTTGGAAAGAAAAAGGGCCACTCATGTAGGACTACCTCTGGTTTAAACCGGGTCTCCCTTTCAGAATACCGGCCAATGTTTTTACAGTGTCTGTGTATTAATCCATTGGTAGTTCTTATAGACTGCACTGCAATCCAACCCAGTCCAATGAAAAACCACACAACAAAACCAAAAATAACCCCTTTGAGAAGTAACCTGAGAAGACCTTTCTTCCGTAAAATCTTATTCCCCCTGCCACATTGTTCATATAGTTCACATTATAAGGACTTCCTGCAGTAAATGCATGACTGTGAGATGCGGTCATGGTGATCAACTCTCACTTTGCGTTATATTTGACACTTCATGTCATCACCAAGATTCATCTTGTCTTTTGTTGAAACGATAGAGCCGTTTCCGTAGAGTGGGTTAAAGTGTCAACTAAAAGTGGGGCAGGGGAAGTGAACATAATGATTTTTGCAAGTGGTCTTATCAACACCCAGGGATATACATACCACTTTTACGTTAATGCTACTACTTATCCTCATGTTATTTTTCTAGCCTTGGCTGTAATCAAGTGTATTAAGTGCTTATATTCTTAATAGTCACTCAGGCTTAATAGGCCAACATTCAGGATTCACAGGATATATCTTGCTGTCTTTGCAACGTCTTCTTCCTTTTTTCTAACTATGCCAAAATATGAAAGTATATGGAAGCTTATCTTGAGAGATATTAGGACGTGTGTAATACATTCACATTTTAGTCATTGCAATCGTAAGTTACTGTTCCCAAAGAACACCTAACACTTTACGGATTTAGAGCTATGCAGGTCTATGATTAAAGGGGCCCGAACCCAATCCTGCAGCCTTGACACCCTTGCACACATCAAACCGAGATAGGTATCATTAGAAACCTTTTTTTCCCTCTCTGTGCAAAATAGTTTGACTGACTTCTTTCCCATGATGATGCTCAGGCTAAAAATGTGTTTGTTACGGTTACTGGAAATAGGTTGTACGTGGCTTTGTGGGAGATTTATAAAGCAATTTCACTTAAATGGCTATGTCTGATTCACATGGAATTTTGAATTATTTAAAACGATGTGGTGATGGCCCTTTCTATGAAACAGAAAAAATATGTTGCAATGGGTAGGGGACCCCTTTAAGGGCCATAATCACTATTCACAAGAGACCACAAAAAAATCAAACTTGTGTTTCCTGCTTAGCAAGATATTACATATGGAGTTTTTTTTTCATTGTGGGATGTGAATTGATCATTGACAATTAGGCCAATGAAAATAAATTCCGAGTTTATCATTCTCATTAACTTTTTTTTCCGGTTGATGAGGTGACTTGTTCATTTTTCATTATTTCAGAAGAAAAATAGGGCCCACAAACAAAGCCGGGTGGGTTTTGCTTCAAATTGGTCTTAAAAATATGTTTTACCAACAAACCCTAGTTAGTTTCCAATTGCTACACAAGCTGTTGAAAAAACGTAGTGGGTATTGAATTGAAAATAATGATTATTTGCATCTTGAAATTTTGACGCAGGTATTTTCTCGTCTCAAAAATGCGATGCGGGCGGGTAACGATAAACGCAGAATCGATTTTTCATGCACTTAACTTATTCCTTGGTCAGAAGAACTCTGGCCCCAGACTATATAGGGTGTACACAGTTTGACCCCTATATGATGAATGACCCCTTTTGTAAAATCATAAAAAAAAACACTATTTCTCTTCTGCAAATACGGTATATTACCTTAAAACATGCTTGCAAAGAATCGTTAGCCCAATGATTCAAAGACCTTGCTTGGTGATTTTAAGATGGGAGGATTATAATGAACCGGCATAACAGATTTGTGAGGTGCCCAAGTATAATGAGCAATGCACTTTTTTATCATAGCTTTGGTCACCACCATCATTTTCCTTTCCTGTGCCAATTGTATTTGGGATGACTTATGAATATTTAACCAAATTTCATGTGTACCATTTTTTTTTTGTTTTGTTTGAATTTTATTGCTAAGCAGAATCAACAAGTTCACCCCAGATTTTTTGTTATGCTCAATCATTTTACAAATGTGCTTTTTCTGATTTTTTGTCTATTGTGTTGCTCTACTTGATGTGTAGAACCCTGGCATTTTCCAACATACAACCCCATCAAGTATGAGGGAAAACAGACTTGTGATTTTTATGGTAGAAGCAATAATGCATATTGCAAAGCCCCATTCAATAGTGTGCTAATATTGATGGTTAACTAAAAAAACTGCGGTTTTTGTTTAAAATCTTGGGAATGAATGTGATTGTGGGCTCTATATTTCAGGGCGAAGTGGAGACCCTGGCCACTTTCCCACATACACCCCATCAAGTTGATGGGAGAACAATGATGATTTTGATGGTAAAGCATAATGATAGTGCAAAGCCCCATCAATAGTGTGATAATATGATGGTTAACCATAAAAACGGCGTTTTTGTGTAAACTGGGAATGAAATGGATTGGGAGCTCATATTTTCCGGACGAGCGAGACCTGGCACTTCCACATACACCCATAACTAAAAAAAAAAAAAAAAAAAAAAAAAAAAAAAAAACCCCCCCCCCCCCCCAAAAAAAAAAACAAAAAAAAAAAGTATGATGGGAAACAAAGACTTGTGATTTGAATGTAGAAGCAATAATGCAATTGCAAAGCCCCATTCAATAGTGTGCTAATATGAGGGTTAACCTAAAAAACGGCGGTTTTGTTTAAATCCCTATTTGGGAAGAAAATGGATTTGGGGCTCATATTTCAGGACGACAATGAGTAAAATATGGCCTTTCATCTGTGATCAAAATCGATACTGCTTCCGGGTAAATCACGGGGTCTCAAAGACGAAACGGAACACCGCAACCTTTACCTTTAAAGGTGGTGGTTCCGAGGTATGTGTATTGTGTTGTCTTTTTGATATGAGAGCATGGCATTAGCATACACCCATCAGACGTGGGCAACAAACTTGCGGTTTTGATGGTAGAAGCAAAATGCATTTGCAAGCCTATTCAATATGATGCTAATAAAGTGGTTAACACTAAAACGGCATTTTTTTGTTAGAATCTTGGGAAGAAATGGATTCGAGAGGATTAAATTTTCCCCCCCCCCACCCTCCCCCCCCCCCCCCCCCCCCCCCCCCCCCCCCCCCCCCCCCCCCCCCCCCCCCCCCCCCCCCCCCCCCCCCCCCCCCCCCCCCCCCCCCCCCCCCCCCCCCCCCCCCCGGACGACAATGAGAAAAAATGCGGCCTTTCATCTGATATCAAAATCGATACTACTTCCCCGGGTAATAGGGGGGTCCCAAGGACGATCGGAACACGCCCTGTAAGGTCGATTGGCGTTCTTGTTTGGTCTCTCAGCACATATGCAAGATACACGATAAAAACTGAGTACGTTTGACCTTCGGGCTTCACATAACTGAAATGTTTGTGGCAACACTGGATGCAGTAGAAGCCATAAGTGAATTTTTCTCAAGCGGAGGTTGCTTTTGTAGCAGCATCATCCATGTTTCCATTGCCTAGGTGCTTATCTTCATTAAGGATGATGGGAGCCTGGGTTTTTCTTTCCGGCTATTTCCTGGTTGTGGCACTATGTGTTGAAAGTAACTGTTCGTGTAGGATTGGGGTTGCATCATACTTTTGATTTTTTAAAAACTAGCTCACCACTCCTTTGGGCTATAGAAACATGTGGGTATTCGTATTGGGACCTTTGGTTTTAGGTATAGGGGATTTTTTCTAATTATTTGCTCAGATATATATATCAAGATGATAAGTAAGCCGAAGGGACTGGTTTATGGGTGTGCTACGTTCTTGCAGATGTGCTTAGACCCTACCCATTGGAGTTGGGATTGGGTATAGATACAAAGATGGGTTTACTAAGTCAAAAGATAGGTTTTTGGGATTTGCGTACCCTTCCTGGTAATAGCTTGTAGTTTTGTCTCAGACTCCCAGATTGGTGTGCAGACAGGCATGCTAAGAGAAGAATTGGGCTTTGGATTTGCTAGACTTCTAGTAAAATATTATTTGCTCAGCCTCCTCACTATGCTTAGTGTGCATCTGTATGTGCATGTGGTTCTAGGAGAAGAATAGTATGAATTTTTGCTATAATAATTTGATTTTGGACTCCTCATTGTGTGTGATGTTGTGCATACAAATGTGTTGTTGCTGTATATACTTTATCCAATCATGGTAAGAAAAAGGTTCAAGGTTTTTATGGGATATATAGAAGGTCTATTTTGATTTGTATTCAGAGCTGATATCATGTAAAATCATATAATGAGCCAATCAGGGATACGGTAAGAAAAGGTGGAAGATTCAGGAATGAAAATGATTCTTCATAGAATCATTGATCAAAATTACCAGATTTGCATATATCCATTGTAAAACATATATACCACTTCTTTTGTTTGATAAACTAGTATAATTTGTGGTATTTTGAGAATGGAGAATGGGGAAGGGCTATTTGACCTGACTCAAAAACGACGCCAGGAGTGAACTGACTATTCAAACTTAACAAGAAAGGTGACACGGTACTACGGCAGCCCATTCAATAGGAAAGGCATTGCTGATTTGGGAGTATAGGCTTGGCAATTTTATTAAAACTAACCTTCAGCTGTCGAATTGTAGATCAGACCAGAAGGAAAAATGCTGAATGTGACCTTTATGTTGCTACTTTGTATGTATGCATATAGTAAACTGAACCACAATTTCAAGCCTTAGTAGCAGATTTTGTGTGTATATATATAGTGCTTCATAAGTGGAAGGCTTTTATGGTACTGGACCCCTTTTGGAGGGTTTGTAAGCATTTGCAATTTGACCCTTTTTTACAAAAAACACCCTTTTGTATAGTTCATAGATAGAACTATTTTAAATTAAATATGAAACATAAGATAAGGGCATGGTGGATGAAAACAAAACAATAAAAGATAGCTATACAAAGAACAAGTGATACCACCCTCCTTGTAAGTATCCCACATGTATGTTGTCAGGAAAGTCTTTGAATTTTTTTAAATTTTGATTTCAATTATTTTGCTATAACAAAGAAACTACAAAGACACCCAACTTATCAGATAAAATGCTACTAGGACAGACCCCCCCCACAACGGGCCCCTGCGAGACGAGCCTCCACAAAGGAGCCCGCAGAGTACGCACCCGCTAAGGACTTTAGTTTTATGGACCATATTGAATAAATAATAAGCAACATAAACATGTAAAAAATGCCCCCCCATTAAACTTAAGATTTATTGGCACACAAGTCAAATGAATAGAATAAACGCGAATAGTTGAATTAACTGTTGTACAAAGTAAGATACCTTAACATAACCGATTTGGTAATACATGTTTACCAGGTTACACTGTTAAGGTACTTGGAATTTTTAGTAGTTCTCACTACACCCTTCCTCAGTGAATGACCCAAGTTTGTGGCCCTTCAGACGTGTGATGTCAGAATTGGGTCATAGACTTGCTAATTTATAACAGCCCTGACTTTGTTCAGATATTATTGGTCGACTCTAATGTAGATATCCTCCCTCCATTAAAATACAAGGTTTCCCGTCATGAATTTAAACCTCGTCCGAGTATGCGTATAGACTTGTTGACTCAATGTGGATTGGGAAACCTGCAACATGGAGAGAGAGTTTAGATGTTGGTGGTCAAAAAAACTAGTCGTCTAAGAACATTCTGACTCATCTGATTGATTATTCAAGACAAGAGTCCAAGTCTGTCTGTCCTGGCATTAGATCAGATAAACAACCGTAATGCCCGTTGTGTCAGCTTGGTCTTTTGGTACAAATAATAATTATAGTCAATGCAAGGTAAATAGTATTTTCATTATGGTAACAGACCTTTTCAAATGAACATTAGAAACGTTCAGAGCAAAATACAATGTACGCAAGTGCCCTTTTATGCTCGCGTACATTCACAAGTGCTTGCCAATGACGCGCATTACGCTAAGGCGAAATATGCGTAATTGCTGCACCAAACAGCTGCGTGCAATGACACGTTAGGACCCTTATCAGGGTCATCATGTTCGGTAAACTTCGTTTTGAAAAGATCTATTGCTTGACATTAGAGGGGGTTGTTTGGGAATATAAGATCGAAAGGAGGGCAAGGTGGCCGAGCGGTCTAAGGTGCAGAATCGTCGGCAGGGAATGATGATGATTTTAATTTAGGGAAGTGCGCTTCTTTTTACATATGTGCCTGACAGTTGACAAGCCCCAAACCAAACCTGAACTGTCCCTATGGCTGAAATTCAATAGAGGACCTACAACCATTATTTCCCTGTTAATTAAAAAAAGAAAACATGCTAGATTAAAATTCTGACATTTAAAGCTGAAACTGAGAGGCACTTGTAGGTATCTTGTAGCCCAGCTGATCAAAACAGGTAGTTCGTCTTGTTTTTGAATCAAGAACTGTAAAGCAGTAGTTGAGTCAACTACCCCCTCTCCTGTTGAGCCACATCTTTTTCCTTGAATTGCCTGCAGTAGTCTTATGTTAACTGCCAAGGGGGTGGTAGGCTGCCCTCTTTGGGTCTTATAGTAAAGAAAGTTGTGGACATCCCTTGCAACTAAGATACGGTTAATCTGGAGGTCTGAAAGAAGAATGCTGGTCATTGGATGCCAACCAGTCAACTTTCTAATAAAATAATGGAGATATATTAAAAGACATTATTGATCTAAATACACAAATGGGGAGAAGTACTAAGAATTTAGTAAAACAAACAAAATATATTTGTATTTGTCTAGATAAAGATAGATATACATATGTGCCAAATGGGTTGCATTTTCACCTCTTACTATGGCAATGGGTAATTTTTAAAAAATGTTACCATGCTACTACAGTGCAACCTTGTTTGTTCAACCACCTTTTATTTTCCAGTCTATCGTGTCAATCATGAAATTCCACCACTTATAACTAGAGCATTTTCAGACATTTTAAAACATTTTTTTCAGATACCATACAAGAAAGTAGTCCACCCAAGATTTTTTATCCTTACAGCAGCCAGGTTAGTGGCATGTCACCTATAGAAATGGATCAATTTTTGGTCAAACAACTACACCAATGAGGATCTTTTTTCCCTGATTTTAGTTTAGGTTATACAATTGTACTAATGAATCCAAATTTCAGAGCCAACTACTCTCTTAATTCCTTAGACTTATTTTTAAAAAAAAAAAAAAAAAAAAAAAAAAAAAAAAAAAAAAAAAAAAAAAAAAAAAAAAAAAAAAAAAAAAAAAAAAAAAAAAAAAAAAAAAAAAAAAAAAAAAAAAAAAAAAAAAAACTAAAGGAATTGTTTTTAAATCCCAAAAGGTTTTGTCACTAATTCCAGTCACCTTAGACTTAAAAATAAGTCTAAGGAATTAAGAGAGTATATGAATGGGTCATTGGCAAATAAAAATGCATTCATAACCACCCAAGAGCATGCACTTTAGGATAGATCCTTGCAGAAGCCAACTAAATGAACAATTGGCTCACTATAGAAATGGGTTGAATTTTTTACCTTTGCCATACCTGTACCCAAATTTTACTGAGGAAGAGAAGGAGCCAGAAAAAAAATTGCAGTATGAATGAAAATGTTTGCATTTTCTCTTCCCTTAAAAATAAATAATATTGTACACATCTACAATTAACCCTAACACCACATCTGTTTCTCGCCTATGTCCTGGGAGAGAGTGAAGGAATAGCGGCAGAGGGGAAGCAGAAAAATGGAACATTTGAGTCGGTCTCGACCAAGCCCATCACCGGGGTACCACACTGCAACAGTGTCACTGTCCTGGCCAGTGATTTCTTAACCATATGTGTCTTTGTTTGGTGATGTAATCACTACTACTAGGACTTGATTGCATTTTTCTCACTCACAGTTCTGTGGAATTTTGTATGATTTGGTGGCGTAAGGATTAGTAACATTTAATTAACATTTTAAAACTATACCATGTTATTTGAAATAAGTGTTATCAATAGTTTTTTTTGTCTATATTTCTTTTTCACTAATACAGTTTCATCAGCATCTCGGCCTATTTCCTGATTATGCATTAAAGGTAGTGATTTTAAGTAATGATAACTATTAAGGTGCTATTTTAAGCCCAGAGGTAGCCGCAAATGGGTGGGTAGCACTCTTTTTAGGTTTAGCACCAATATTAATGATTCTTGTATGCCAGGCCCGTACTCAGGGGGGGGGGGTGGCGGTCGCACCCCCCCAAATTCGACACAAGGGGCAAAAGGTCCACTTTTGCTGAATTTTTGATAAAAAGGTCCCAAAATTTAGAGAAATTTTGACAAGAAAGTCCACTTTTGGTGAGTAAATGTTCAAAAGGTCCCAAAAGGATTTTTTTAGGGGGTTAGGTCCACCTTTAGGCAAAAGTCACTTTTTTCGAAAAACGTCCACTTTTTTTCGAAGTCCCGCACCCCCCCCCAAAATCCTGCGTACGGCCCTGCTTTATGATATCCTTTATTTTGTGCAGAAATTGCATTGAGGGGTGAAGAGATGAGTCCAAGGGCCTTGTGATCCCTGTAGATGGAATAGAGCTGTTCTTTCGTACATACCAGTCTCAGATTTTAACGTAACTTAATGGATTAGAACCAACGAAGCATTTTTTCAAATTATGGGTGGAGTTACCACTAACATGTGATACATTGTGCAATTTCTTGTTAGGCTCAGCATATTAGAGAGTATAGATAAACTTGTCAAAGTAATGGGAAGAAACACATTATAATAAATAGGAAACAGGAATAGCCAGGAAAGCCCTCTAAGTTAAAGTGAGCATAGTTTGAAGAAATCTAAACCACACAAGCTCGAGTATTAGTAGTCACCTACATTCGACTTGAAATTTGAAAATATATGTGTAGGTAAGTGTATGTAACATATGTGTCTGTAAGCTTGTCTTGTAGTATGCATAAATGCATACTGTGCACCATAAAATTGTGTCTGCAGTTGGAAGAAAGACTGTTAACTTCATGAATTTGCTTTTCGTGCTGCCAAGTGTAAAATGTAACAATATCAAACAAGAAAGATGCTGCAACAGTCCATCCAAGTCTTCTTTGGAACCACTCTAGAAGAGGCTGTGACAGTGTCGCTCTACACTTTGCCTCCATCAGTATGACCTGTTATGGTCCTCCTGTGAGTACCAAATGCTAAAACTGCCAGTCATCGCTAGGATTGCCTCCGTCGAGCTGCACCCTATCTGGGACAACTGAAAGGTGCTGTTATATAAATCCATGGTTCGATCCAATCCAACATGGAATATGCAGTTCAGCATGGTGTGGAGCACAACCCACTTCACTATCCAAACTAGATACAATCCAGAGATGTGCCATCCATCATTGGTATCCCCGAGAGTGAGCTCACCACCATCACATCCACCCTAACTTATGGTCATCACAGGCAGTTTGGAAAATTGTCCACGGTCTTTTCACCGCATGTTTTAATGGACAACACCAGATCTCCTCAGCCATCTGCTACCTAGCTGCTTCAGTTGATCCTCGCCTTATGCGCTCAGTCAGATCTCATTACCTTGGTGTGAAAGTCCCAAGGTCCAACTTTAATCCCTCCCACCGACGATCATTTCTCCCATTCTCTGTAGGCTTATGGAATGCCCTTCCTACTCAGTAGCATCTAACCCGTACTTGCAGAGTTTCAAAAGGGAGGTTAATCTGCTATCTCTTGGGTGCAATCGCCTCAGCGTTACTAATTAGATAACTGCTGTTAATGCCTTGAATTATCTTGACATAATTTTTTTTTTAAATCGGAAATATAATTAGAAATGTATGTGTGTTTTGTTTTTTCTTTCAAAGATTTTATTTTTTGCCCTTCAACAAGTTTTAAAACTACCATTATGACATAGAGTGTGTAAAAGTTTGTTCATTAGGACTTATAGGCTCAAAGCTTTTGACTTCCATTAGGCTTCAAGTTTTTTAATAACAAATTACTGTTTTTGAGATGCAGCAACCATATCTCGTAAGATTCATGAGTCGGATCAGGACAATGTTCCCTGGGGCCTGCAAGATTTCAACTACATGAATAATTATTACTGTCAAAGGATCTCGGTTTTGTGTTAAAATCTTGATTATTGGAGTTATTTCTTCTGTGCGGTTAAACTAAAGGGGTCTCTCAGGAAGAAAAAGACCGAAGTCAGATTACCGACAGCAATCATGCAAGGCAACTGCTAAGCAAGAATCTCATGTGGTTTTCATGATTTTGTGATGTTTTGATTTAAGCTGTATTATTATTATTACTAGCGGGATGCCCGTCACTTGGCGCGGTTCCCGCTAGCTGAGTGAACGGGAGCGATCACTAAAATGGAGCAAATCAGACGTAAACAGAAGCGATCTGACGGACACACCGACCACTTCAAACTCCTGTCATAAATTACCCAATTCCACAAAAAATGTTTAATAACTCCGTTCCTTGTCGTTCTCATTTCTACCGCTTAGTTACATTTCTAACTAAGGAACATCAATTTTTAATCGTATAGCGCTGTCCGTATCAATTAAATCATCTTTTTCTTAAAACTACTCTACTCTCGTGTCGTATTCAAAACCCATAGTTTCCGTCATACAGCTTCATACCAGAACCAAAGTGAAATAACATGAAGTGTTGTTGACCATTTTTATCCTGTAGTACATTATCTTCCCATTTTCTAAATCATAACACATCTTATTTCATCCCCTATTAATTTTGTTAACTTTTTTTATCTCAAAAGTACTTCCCATGTGCTAACACGTATAGTTCATGTTAGAGCCACAATTTTTACTCATAACTCCTCAAACTCCCATATAGGCCTTTTTCTCTAGATCCCTCACATTTCCCCCCTACAATTACTTTTTTCTTTCTCATTCCTTCTCTCAACAGTCCATTTATCCTCGCCTCGCTCTCTCTCTGTCTCTGTCTCTCTCTCTCACTTTCAGTATAACCACTCTCTCCCTTCGCTCACTATTCTACACGGGCTCAACAGTTTCCCTCTGCACATTATATACGTTTTCTCTCATTCATCACCCAAGACCCTTACAAGCTACCTTTTTTTCCGTCTGTCTCTCGCTCCTTCCTTTCTTTTATTTCCTTCTCTGCTTTTTGCCGGTTTGTTTTGTTTACTTTCTATTCCATGATTTTTTATTCTTTTCCTTTTTCTCTCATCGGCTCCCCTCTCTTTCTTTCAATACTCTCTGTCCATTCTATTTGTCTCTTGTTTTACTCTCCTCTTTCTGTATCCCCCTCTCTCTCTCTTATATCCCTCAACATTTCCCGTCTCCAACTCTCTCTTGACCACCTCTCCCTCTCCTTTTTCTCACTCACTCACTCACGCACTCACTCACTCACTCACTCACTCCTCTCTCTCTCTTTTCCAACATTTCCCCTCTACGCTTTCTCTCTCATGCGGTCGTCGCTCTCTCTCCCTCCCCTCTCTCTCTCTCTCTCTTTCTCTCTTTCGTTTCCTCTTTCTCCCTTTCCTCCTCTTTCCTCTCATCTCTCTTTCTCTCTCTCTCTCTCTCTCGTCTCCCTCGCCTCCCTCCCTCCCTCCTCCCTCCCTCCTCTCCCTCCCTCCCTCCCTCGCTCTCTCTCTCCTCTCTCCCTCTCTCTCGACTATCTCTCCCCCTCTCTCACTCTTTCTCAACCGCCTCTCTCTCTTTCTCTAACCGTTCTCTTTCCAGTGCATACCAGCGGAGGTGCGTAGCACGTTTACGGGATCATGTGCGAATCATATAAGCGTGCCGTGACATGCACGGTGATGCGTTCATCCCACCGCAGTCAGGTGTGCGATCACCGTGGAGTCACCATTGCATAACATACCGTTCGTTGGCAAATCAAGCCAGTTTTTTAAGTAATAACGCACGGCGCCTAGAAGCAAGGTTATGATGGGGCGATGACTGCCGGTGCTACTATGGTAAAAAAGAGGACAACACAATTGTTTATATTGGCCTCCCATTTTTCTGATTAACTTTTAAATATTATTTTCTCAATGTTATTGAGCAAAGATTTCTCATGGTAAAAGCACGTGTTTTACATAAAAGAGAGAAAGGGTCCCTAGAGTTGTTTTTGCAAACGGGCACACCCAAACCCCCCCTGTTTAGATTGCACAATAGGGGAAGGTGAATTCCCAAGATTCTAAACTTAGAACTTGTTTATGTTTTTGAGATCAAAATATTGCAGAACCTAGGGAAATTCCCCCCAAAGTTATATATATGAATTGTATGTAATTTAGATTGTGAAATCGATTTTGATGGGCAGGTCATGTTGCTTCCTGACGAAGGATGTATGATTATTGTTTAGAAAGGGGAATCTATCTGTGATTAGTTTAAATACTATCACTGGAAGACTCTCAGGCAGCTCCCCTTGAGTATGAACAAGTAGCTAGAAGATAGCTAGTTTTTACTCTGCCTAGGAGCAGACCTGTACAGTGCCATGATTATATATTTTAATTCCATGTGCGCAGAGTGCTGTACTTATTTTCTCTGTCGTCTTGAAGCAAAAGTGTTCGGAATCAAAATAGGATTCCAATTGTGCAGATAGAAATCGTGTGATTACCCTTTGGACTGATATACTGGGCATTTATTATCATCGAGGAACTTAATTATCCGTGTCGTCTTGAACTGCTGGACAAATTTATCGTCAGACTTAGAAGATTCCCATTGAATATACCTGAGGATTAAATTCTGTTGACTTGTGCGCCTTCGTTTTGGAGTCTTCGCTGTGAGGACATATCTTCATTGAACGCAACCGCTTTCAACACGGACCCTAGCAAACTCCGTATTATAATCTTAAATATGGTGTGTAATATTTTATGTAAATTTTGTTTTGACCTACCAATTCTTGAACCAGACCTTAAAGATCATTAAAACGGTTTATTATATAAATGAGAAGATCACTTGTGCACAAGGCTCCTTTGTTTGTGTTTGATAGGTACTTCTGACCTCAGACCTCACGAGACGTCAGAACACAATAAATCCAAAATCTTGAATGGCGCTACCATTTTCAACTTTGGCTGCCCCTGCCCGAGGTCTTTTTGGCCTAATTTAAATAGAAAATGTTTGTATATGTATACAATTTTGACCTCCTCCCATTTCTTATAACATCTTTACACGTATATCACTGTAGTTTTAAAGTACCTGTAAGTGTTAAATTCAATGGTCAGTAGATTTTTGATATGCATGTACAGTCGGTCTATATAATTCAAAGCTAGGGATTTGCAATAGAAATGGTACAGGACCAATTCAACCTGCAACACCTTGCAGATGTAGCCTGTGATTTGTTGGCAACAAAAAATAAATAAAACTGGTTTGAATTTAACCATTTTTAACACACCCTCCATAGTCATTTCAGAGTCATTACGCATTCACTAAAAACAACAACTCCCTGCCAAACGGAGTAGAGTACATGTAGTAAAAGGGAAGAGGAAGCCTTCCTGAAACTCGCATTTTGTGAATCATAACACACATCCCAACTTTTCATGTGTTCCTGACATGTGCGTTCGTGACACATGTGTGCTCATGTGAAGCAAGTGTAGTACTTTATTTTTTATTCCATAGTCTCTGTGCCTGGCTGCACTTCTTTTAGATAGATAGATTTAGGATTTTTTTGCATACCAATTAATGAACACCTCCAGCTTGATAATAAGGGACAAACTCAGTAACATACTTAAGGGTGCGTGTTCCGATTGCCTTTGGGACACCCCTGATTTACCCGGAAGTAGTATCGATTTTGATATCAGATGAAAGGCCGTATTTTTCTCATTGTCGTCCTGAAATTTGAGCCCCCAAATCAATTTCATTCCCAAGATATAAACAAAAAACGCTGTTTTAGTGGTTAACCATCAATAATAGCACAGTATTGAATATGGCTTTGCAACATGCATTATTGCGTCTACCATCAAAACCGCAAGTTTGTTTCCCACGGTACTTGATGGGGTGTATGTGCAAGTGCCAGGCTCTCATATCAAGGAGAGAACACAATACACATAAATCGGAACAAGCACCTTTAAGGGAACAGCATTGTCATTCAAATAAAGGCCAAAATAACATTTTTAAATTTTGTGCAATGTGTGGTCCAGTGGTAAAAGCGCCTGGCTCATGATCATTAGATTGTTAAGGTCGCGAGTTCGAGCCCTGCTGTGGCCAACATATTTGTGTCCCTGGGCAAGATACTTAGTCCTAATTGCCTCATTGACCCAACAATTGGGTAGCTGTTTATATGGGTGATATTACAATCTAAGTGCTGATAGGGTTGTGCACCTAGCCAGCTTCTACCTAAATTATTGTGATGATTTCCTAATGGCAGCATATTGGTAATCATGCTGTGAGCACCCTGCAAGTTGAATAAGTGCATGTTATAAATCTACATTATTATTATCATAAACATTTTCACTGCAATGTAGGTTTAATAATTGTAATCATTGGATCCAAATGTAAATGGTGCACCCGCAGGCGGAGTGTCCATCTCTGTCTTTGGCGTTTGGGCCAGACTCCATCGTATAATGTTGCTGTGGGGGGGGGTCGCCACTTCTCCCACACAGCGAGTCTGTTTTACATTCTTAGCATATATGCCGTTGGCAAGCGAGGTAAAGTGCCATGCCCAAGTGCACAACATATTGGCGACAGCAGGGCTCGAACACACAACCTTATGCTTAATATGAGGCGAACGCTGATCCAACTGTGCCACATGTGTCCCCAATTGGATCTAAAATGTGCTGCTTCTATATGTTAAATATCAAGAATAAAATAATTTAAATATCATTCAAATGTCAAATCCTTATTTATTTTTTTGTTAATGTGTTAATCATTGCTATGGCTCCATGCTGAAAGCAGCATCATAACATTTATTGCTCAAATTGTTGCTAGGCAAGCATTATACTCGAGTAACGTTTATCACAGAAAAATGCAATTGCCCCACTCTAATAATCTATGTGAATTTTTCTTTCAAAACCTGCCAGAATAGCCTTCAAAGAAACTGAAAAGCTACAAGCATGAGTGAAATTTCCACTTTTTTCTCATATCAATAAAATAGATATTTGTGTACACAATTATGTTTATTTGGTCTATTGAGTTGACAATATGCTGTACGCATGTGGATTAGTTGAAATAACTATTAAGAATTGACATTCTTGAATTTGAGAGGATAGTCAGCTCAGTAACGCAACTTTTTATACTTCTAAATTTGCAAATTGGGCTTCAGTTGGTGTACGTGACAGAAAGCATTTTGGGTTATCGTAATATCTTAACCTATAACGTGAAATTTGTATTGTGTGCCTGTTACTCTTTAAACATGTCTTAAAGGGTGGTCATGATTTGTTAACAAAATTGTGTTTCCTTTGATAAAGGTTATACAAAGTTTAGGTTTCATGAAACATGCTGCAGCATGCATTGCTGGATTTTTTTTATTAATCATATATATTTTCTTCGAAATATAAAGAAACTACACCCCAATGTTGCTTAAAGCGGAGTTTTTACACTATTTTTGGTAAATTATTGCAGTAAGGTTGCAAGTGAGCAACTAAGCTAAAACAACAGTATTTTTACAATGATAGGTTTTAAAAAATGTCAGATCATCTCCAACACTCATATTGTTAAAAGAATCGCACCTGATACCATAAACTTGTGTGTGCATAACTTTCACATTTATTTTTTCACACAACATTAATCTGTTTTCATCATACAATTGAAAGCATTTAGTCAAAGATTTGATAAACACAGACTTTTCACCACATTTTACATCAAACTACAATTGGAAGGATTTACAAAACAAAATTTCCACTGAAGAAATTTACAGCAATGCCATCATAATGTTGTGATCTTTCACGGGGGATAAAAATAATTTGCATATTTTAGAAAGTTATTTCAGTGTGACTTAAATATTTGGATGAGCAAGATGTTGTATGCGAGATTTTGTATGCTGATGACTTGGTTTTAATGTGCGAGACAATGGATGGACTGAGGGAGAAGTTTTGGAAATGGAAGGCAGCTTTTGAGAGTAAGGGTCTTAAGGTAAACCTTGGGAAGACAAAAGTGCTAGTGAGCAGAGTGGAGAGGGAGGTGGTAGTGAGTAAGGTAGACCCATGTGGCGTGTGTGGGAAGAGGGTAAAAGCAAATTCAGTGTGGTGTGAGAAATGTGGGAAATGGATCCATGGGAGATGCACAAAGATGAAGAGAGTGATCCCAAGCTTGGCATGAGATTTTATGTGCGGAAAATGCGAGAAGGGAGCTGGAGGGATGGTGGA
Organism: Ophioderma brevispina; assembly: GCA_023653785.1. Classification (NCBI taxonomy): domain Eukaryota; kingdom Metazoa; phylum Echinodermata; class Ophiuroidea; order Amphilepidida; family Ophiodermatidae; genus Ophioderma; species Ophioderma brevispina. The sequence continues at coordinate 14,489 of JAMKCH010074379.1, read as the reverse complement.
ACAGGAGGAAAGATTGTGTGATGAGGTGGAGTCTATGAAGGAGATCACATACCTTGGGGACAAGGTTAGTGGGGGTGGTGGATGTGAGGTAGCTGTGACAGCTAGAGTGAGTTATGGGTGGGCGAAGTTTAGGGAATGTGGGGAGTTGTTGCAAGGGAAAAGACATCCTTTGAAGATGAAAGGAATGGTGTATAAGAGTTGTGTAAGATCAGTGATGCTTTGTGGGAACAAGACGTGGTGTCTGAGCGAAAATAAGATGGGGATTCTGAGAAGGGCAGAGAGAGCAATGATAAGAGCGATGTGTGGGGTGAAGTTGATGGATAGGATGAAGACTGAGGACTTGATGCAGCTGTTGGGTATGGAAGAGGCGATGGACTGGTTGACGAAGCCGTATAGTGTACGTTGGTATGGGCATGTGTTGAAGAAGGATGATGAGCATGTTAAGAAGGGCTTTTGAGTTCAAGGTGGGAGGTTCGAGGAGGAGGGGACATCCAAAGAAGACATGGAAGCAGCAAGTGGAGGAGGGGAGTAGGAGGGTTGGGTTGAGGATGGAGGATGCATTGAATCAAGTGTAAGGAAGGAGTAAGGGCGGTTGCTGCCAGTGTGAGTTGAATCCGGCCACCCCCGTTTACGGGGACAAAACCGGATTTAAAACTTTGGATTTACTATATCTAATACCATCCATGTAACACTAATGTAATGCCTTCCAGCAAGCATTATAACCATTTTAAAGGCTAAAGGTTTCCTGAAAGACTATTGGTATTGTGCATATCAAATTAAGATGCCAATTTGATGTTTAATTAATTTTTATAAGGAAGGAGTAAGGGCGCGGTTGCTGCCAGTGTGAGGTGAATCCGGCCACCCCCGTTTACGGGGACAAAACCGGATTTAAAACTTTGGTTTTACTACTACTTTTACTACCTGGAGGGACCAGTGGTTGACTAAGAAAAGGATTGATGTATCAATGTAACACATGAAATATATCTGTAACTTATGAGTGCAAATGTTGGCAACATTTTGTATACATTGAGATGACAACTTTTAAACTTTCAGAGAGTAGAGTCTGTGTCTGAGAAATAAATACAAGCATTTATAGGCTTAAAGAGACACTGGCACATTTGAAAAATATTGCACCCTCAAGATTTTTCAAAAGCGATATTTTTTGCATGGTTGTAAGGCTTTTATATACAAAAGCCATCACCCGAAATGATTAAGACCAATCAGCTTCCTTAGGGGTAAACAGAACGCAATTTTATAATTTAACGTCGCCGGCGACGTTAAATTCGAAAATGGCGTTTAACACAAGAACAACACGCACCCATATGCTTTTCCCACGCGATGCCCCCCCCCAACCCCACCCCACCTTGTTTGGGGTGGGGGGTGGGTTTGTTGAGGGGGCGAAAACAAACCAATTTTTTCCCCGGGGTGTCCCCACCCCTCATAACCTGTGTGGTTTAATATCAGTGAGTATGATTCAAAAATATTCATGTAATTTATACACATTTGTTGATTAAGTTATGGAAAACTTAAGAGTTCAACGAGAGATTTCACATATCAGGTGTTCCTAAAAAAATAAAAGTACTGATTTTTGCCCTGATGTAAAGCTTTCCATAAAAAATAATCCCCCTCCAACCCCCCCCCCTCTGAAAGGATTAAGCTGAGAAAAGTTTTCTTTGGTACAAAAATTGGAAATTTCTAATTTTGTTAGGAGCAAATACGAAAATTCAGCCTATGTTTTATATTGAAATTAAGCATATCAAAATCACCTTTTTTTTCTCTCTGTTTATAGACACTTTTCTATAGCAAAATCCAAGGTAGGAATTTTTGAGTGTCTATCTATATGAAATGACTATATGACACAATATTTGGGTTGCCTCAAAATCTCTCGTTGCACCTTTAAAAGTTGGCCTACAAATTACCTTGGATGTCTTTATCCCTCATATCATGTCCCTATCTGTTTTGGGGTATGTTATTTTTATGTGTAAAATATATCTCTGTTCTTCCAATGGCCTAGACCATCATTTGAGAGGCAATGAAGAAATTCATATTTTTGTGGAAAATGTGCCAGTGCCGCTGTAAAGAAACCCTTTTGCACTGAGCTTGACACAGTTGAAGTCCTAGAAATTATGAAAATCAGTATTACATTACCTGTTTAGTCTATGAAGTAAACAAGATGAGCCATTTATTGAAATTGTGACCCAACAACAGGCCCGTACGCGGGGGGGGGTGCGATTGTCACCCCCCGAATTCCACCAAAGGGGTCAAAAGTTCCACTTTTTGCCTAATTTTTTGATTAAAGGTCCAAATTTGACAAATAAGTCCACTTTTTGGTGATGAGATGGTTTCAAAAAAGTCCAAAAAAGGACTTCATTGTAGGGGGGTTAGGGTCCCCTTTTACAAAAAGTCCACTTTTTCAAAGTCCTGCACCCCCCCAAACAAATCCTGTCAATACGGCCCTGCCCAACACATTAAAGGGGGTTATTTGTGTCATTTGTGAAATGCTAGGGGAGGGCATCCAAGAAATTTCAATTTTAGATGTCGCCAATGGTTTATCCCGTAAAGCAAAATGTTTGACAAAAATTCTGATTTTTTATGTTGTCAAGGAATATTTTCTTATTCCAAAACCGTGGGAGCTGAATAAGCAGCTCCACTCTAAAGGTTTTTTTGATTTTTTGTCCCCAGCCGGATCGAGTTCGGAACGGGGACTATTTCAAAAAATAAAATGAGCACCGCCGTTCGTCCTCCGGTGATAAAAAATGTTAACCCATGTTGTAATCGATTTATCTGGAGGTCCATAAGGGCGTACGATGATGGTAACTTGGTGGAAGAAGCAGGTTGATGAGGTCCTCGACCTGATTAGAATTTTGGGCGTAAAATATGCTAATTGAGTATCTAATTTGCAATTTATGAAAATCTTCCTGCAAGCCTGTGTACAATGTTTTCTGGAGTTCCGTTGGCTAAATGATGTAACTTGGTGGAAGGAAGCGGCCTGAAGAGTTCTCAACCTGATTAGATTTTGGGCGTATCTCGGGCATTGGAGTATGCAAATGAGCAATTAATATGCCAAAAATCAGCGTAATTGCCATATTTTGAAACAGTACATCGGATACGCAAAATGCCAACCACTGTATGATAGCCTATCATGGGCACATCTTTTTTTGCAATTGAAAGTATTGATATATGCGGCTTAGGTATGCAAATTAGCTATTAAATATGCATATTTGCTGTATCTCTGAAATGGTATGTCTGAAGGCAAAATTCCTTTGCTACATTAGACTACGATACCATGGGGAGGGGGGTGGGGGTTTGTTGGGGAAGTTGTGGGTTGTTGGGGGGGGGGAGGTGTTGGGGAGTGTTGGTAGGGGGTTGGGTGTTTGCGGGGTGTTGGGGAGGGGTAGGGTGTTGCATGTTGGTTGGAAAGGGGGATTGTGGAGGGGTGTTATGGTGTTGGGGAGTAGTGGGGTGTTGGAGTGTTACTGAGTGTTGGAAGGGTGAGGGGTGTTGGGGAGGGGAGTGGCTGTTGTGGGGTGTTGTTGAAGGGGAGGCGTGTTACAGGATTGGGGTGGGGTGGGGTGGGGGGTGCTGGGGTGTTTTTTTTTAATGTTGGTATTTTTTTTTTTTTTTTGCCGTGGGTTGGAAGTGTTGCAGGGGTTAAGAGGGGGTGGTGGGGTGTTTGCCAGGGTGGGGTGTTGCAGAGTTTTGGGAAGGGGTGGGTTGTTGGGGTATGTGGGTGTTTGGTGTGGTGTTTTGGGGAGTTTTTTGGGCTGTTGGGGAAGGGGATGGGTGTTGCGGGTGTTGGGGAGGGGTGGGGGTTGTTGCGGGGTGTTGGGGATGGGGTGGGGTGTTGTAGTTGCATTTCTCGCATATTGAGTGGGCGCGACATCGGCGGGGAACATATTTTACGCATCGCGTAAATACGAGTTCGCCTTGGTTTTTTTTTGATGAATCACGACAAGGAACAGTCGTATTGGTCACAGGCACACCTTATGACCGACTTACATTAAAGCACTCAAATTGGTTTGCACTCCTTTTTGTCCCCTCGCCGACTTCTAAAATGTGCTCCGTCCGTAGGTCCTGTGAGAAAAATATTAACCGGGAATGTCCGTATAAAATGTTAACCTGGAATGTCCGTTATAAAAATGTTACCCTGTATGCTGTATCTTTGAAACACTATATCGGGCACACAAATTCGCTTCGCATCATGAAGTGCATCATGGCATGTATCGTTTCTGCGATTGAAGTGCGTGTATAGGTACTGTCAAAATGAGCTAATTCAATATGCATTATTAATGTATCACTGAAACGGTAACATCAGCTCTGCAAATTCTTTTGCCACATGAAGTCTTTGGGCATGCATTGTTTTTTCAAACTTTGAAGTGCATGATATATATGTGGCTTAGGTACCGTATGCAAATGAGCTAATTAAATATGCACAATTTAATGTTTCGCTGAAACGGTACATCGGATGTGCAAAATTCCTTGCTACATGCAGGCTTATGCCATACATCGTTTGGTTGTGAACATGATATGTTGTGTGGTTTAGTTATGCGGCTTAGGTATGCAAATGAGCTAATTAAATATGCGTAATTAATGTTTTGCTGAAACGGTACATCGGATGTGCAAAATTCCATCGCTACATGAAAGGCTTATGCCATACTTTGTGTGAACATGATATGTGCAGTTTAGTGCAAATGTCATACATCTTTTCATGAAAGACTATTATGCTATATATTTTTTGTGTGAATTACGTTTTAGAGTTTTTGTGAGTTATTCTTAGTTTTAGTTATTCTTAAGTTATTTTGGCGACTTATGGGTGGAGTTCATCGATTATGTTTGTTGAGTTATTTTGGGTGAGTTATGGATGGAGTTCTTGGACGAGTTATGTTTTAATTATCCACATTTTTAATTAGTGCAGTTGTCACTTCCAAATGATCGCGAAATTCGGCGGGGACATATTTTACGCATCGCGTAAATACGAGTTCGCCTTGTTTTCTATAATTTCTTCTAATATTTTGGGCGAGTTGCTATACTTAGGGGGCACATGTGGTGCAGTGGATCAGCGCTCGCCTCATAAGCATAAGGTTGTGGGTTCGAGCCCCGCTGTCGCCAATGTGTTGTGCACTTGGGCAAGGCACTTTACCTCGCTTGCCTCCCTCCACCCAGGAGTATAAATGGATACCGGCATGTGCTGGGAATGCAAAACAGACTCGCTGTGCCGGAGGAGTGGCGAACCCCCCACAGCAACATTATATGAGGGAGTCTGGCCCAAACGCCAATGACAGAGAGATGGGCACTCCGCCTGCGGGCGCACCATTTGCATTTTTGCTATATTGAATGAGGCTTGGCCACCATCATCTGCTTTTATAGACAAGAATAGTCAGAGGTTTAAAAAAAAAGACTTGTTTTTTTTCTATTTAAATGGTACACAATGATATATCCTCTTTCATGTAGTTTGTTTGTTCTAAAAATATTGATAATAAGATACGTTCTATGATGTGTAAAATATTGATGTGCTTCAACTTAACAGCTCATAAAGTCCTTAATTTGTTTTATGATGTCAAAATAGTATGGTGTGATCTTTGACCTTCCACCTTTATCTCTTGTTGATCGTAAATGTAATCTTGTAGATGGTATTTTCTTGGATTTCAACTCTGCATTTGATAAAGTAGACCACAACATTTTGCTCTCAAAATTCCATTCATTGGGTATCCAAGGTTTTTTCCTTCTTCAGTGGATTTAAAGCTTTCTCTTCAGGCGAAGCAGCAGGTTGTGTTCAAGGGTGCAGTTTCAGAATGGTGTTCTGTAATCTCAGGTGTTCCTCAGGGCTCTGTTCTTGGTCCTATTTTCTTTTACTTTTTGTCAATGATTTAAATGATGTTGTTTTCTTCTCTCTTTCAGTTTGCATATGATCACACAATACTTGGCCCTATTTTTAGTGAAAGTGATCATATGTTCTTCAGAATGATTCACAACATTTTTAATTGGCCTATTCTTAATAAGTTGCCTCTCAATCTCTGTTATGCACACGACTAGATCTAAGTCTCCTGATTATTGTGACAATTACACTATGGGCGATAGTAAACTTTCTGAAGTCAACAATTTCAAATTACTCGGTGTCACTTTCAGTAGGGATATTTCCTTTGACTCTCATATAGCTGCAATTTCAAGTAAGGTTTCAAAACTGTCTGGCTTCATCATCAGATGCACAAGAAATATTAAAGGTGCAGCGAGAGATTTTGAGGCACCCAAATATTGTGTCATAATAGAAATTTCATATAGATTAAACACTCAATGGATTTCTTACATTGTATTTGGCTACAGAAGTGTCTTAATAGAGAGAACAAGGGTGATTTTGATTTGCTTATATTTCAGTATAAAACATAGGGTGAATTTTGTATTTGTTCCAAAACGAAATTAGAAATTTCACAATTTTTGTACCAAAGAAATATTTTTCAGCTTAATCCTTCGAGATGGGGATATTTTTGATGGAAAGCTTTACATCTGGACAAAAATCAGTACTTTCGAGTTTTTATGATATATGTTGTGATATATATGCGGCCCAGGTATGCAAATGAGCTAATCAAATATGCATAATTGCTGTATCGCTAAAAAGGTACATCGGATATACAAAATTCCTTTGCTACGTGAAAGACCACTCTGCCAGTCATCTTTTGTGTGAATCATAATTGGGTCAAAGTGCTTGAGGGCCAATTAAAGGGGCTTTTTTGATGCAATTGATCTAATTAAATATGCATAATTACTGTATCACTGAAACAGTACATCAGATATACAGAATTCCTTCACTGCATGAAAGACTACTCTGCCATACATCTTTTGTGTGAATCGCAATTGCATCAAAGTGCTTGTGGGCCAATTTAAAAGGGCATTTTTTATGCAATTGATCTAGTTAAATATGCATAATTGCTGTATCGCTGAAATGGTACATCGGATATGCAAAATTCCTGTGCTACATGGAAGACTACTATGCCATACATCTTTTGTGTGAATCATAATTGAGTCAAAGTGCATGTGGGCCAATTAAAGGGGCATTTTTTATGCAATTGGTCTAATTAAATATGCGTAATTGCTGTATCACTGAAATGGTACATTGGATATGCAAGGGGGGGGGGAGTTTTGGCCAGAATTAAGGGGGTGATCTAGTGTAGTTTCAGTTCTCACTTCTCAGTGATCAAGACATTCGTGCGGGAAACAGTTTACGCATCCCGTAAATACGAGTTCTACTTGTTGATGATAGAATGACCTGAAATAGCGTACATATAAGTTAGAGATCATTCAGTAACTCTTCTTGTAGTGATTGAATTTATTGTCTTACAGGTTGCTATTTTTAAGATATGTCATTTGGTAACAAAAAAATTACGCCCCAGTGGAACCAAAAATATGCAAAAAAGAAGTGTTTGTCCCATATCTAATCATCAGCTTTTCCTGTAGTTGCACAACCCCTCCTCTTTCCTTAGCACTACTACTCCTAAGTTTAGAATGAGAGGTGATGTTTTACAACTGTATGTGACTTTGGATGTTTTTTGACTTAACATTTCAATCAAGCATTTTCCCTGTCAGTTATTATCCATGATTCTTCCTAAGAAATAATGCAAAATAGTAGATGTTTCCTCCCTACTAACGACCTAATTACCTATTGATTCACCCTCAGAAACATTGACGACCACAAGTGTCAATAAAGTTGTAGTGAGGAAATTTACCAGGCATGTTTTTGACTCTTGAAAAATTTGGATTTCCTAGCATGAGTCAAAAGTACTTGCTGGAATCTTGTCCCTCTAGCCAACTTAAACTATGTTGTGTATTTGCGGCCACTAAGCTCAAGAAGTGGTAATTGATGCCTAGAGCTGCGATGCAGTTTGCTTCATAGGGTCTTGTGAAATAAGGAATATTAGGAAATTGAAACAGGAAGGCTAAACTGTTAAGAGTTCCATATTTTGCAGGTTGGGATTCAGGATAATCGCATCCTTTACAGCCACAATTTCCCCTCCCTTTTAATACAGCTAAGATCTTGCTTGGCGGTGTATTCGCTCTTATATGGCTTATTCCTTGTGATGTGGAAAAAAAACTTGGTTACCTCTTGATGGTTAACATATGTTTAGGAGGATAATATTAATGTAGCTTGCTTTCCATACAGGAGATATGTATATGATGTAGTTGACATGTAATGTGTAAATTAAATGTAAACCTTTTACTCATGTCATAATTCTAATGTTGTATTTCCCCATTTTATTAAGTCAGTTTTAACATAAAGAAAATTATATTAAATGCATTGCTTGCCTTTTTGACCCCTGGCCACTCAGGCAAAAAAAAATTAACATGTAACGTTTCCAAAATTGCTTTGCTATTGATAATCTGTAGAATGAGAGTGAAGAAACAGACACAACACCTATGATTGATGTGTTGATTGGTCCTTACTGGGGAATTTAACAACATGAAATAGCCCTCTGATTAACCAATCCAAGGATGTTGGTTGGATGTTATGAGCGGAAAATATGCTCCGTTTTGGTCGACCAATATTATTTTGCCACAGTACTCTATGGGGAATTACATAAACACGTTTTCAGCGTCCATCAAAACGGGTTGACATATCGCGGTGCCGAAACTTTACAGATGGGGTATTGGGGTGAAGGCTCTTCTATCAAGATGAAAATATAGAGGACTAAATAGGGCCATCCACTTTAAAGCGGCAACTGGCACATTTTCAGGAAAATAAGAAATTTCTTCAATTTAACTACAAATGATAGTCTAGGCCATCCCCTTGCCCCCCGCACCCCCCCCCCCCCACCCACGACTTTCCCTCCTCAGAGATTATATTTTACCACTTAAAATTACATACCCAAAAGCAGAGGTAAAGAATCCATGGTATTTGTGAGGTTAAACTTGTAAGTTTGCCGTACTTTAATCATCAAATGGTTTATTCATGAATTCATAGAATCGTATCATTTGGAGATTAAAAACACAAAGGACACAGACTGGTCAAACAAGGTGCATGCTGTGAGAATCAATCGGTTGTGCGTTTCCTTCGTTACACACATTTTGCATGTCTGCTGAATGAATGTTGCCGGCGACATTAATTATAAAATTGTTCTTTTGACCCAACAGTGCGTGATTGTGGGCTTATCATTTTCAGGTGAGGGCTGATTTATATAAAGCTTATATAAACCCGCAAAAAATATCAATTTGTGAAAAATTAGAGGGGCACGATTTTCAAAATGTGCCAGTGTCTCTTTTAAATGACTGTTGGTTGATCGCTTGCAGGGTAAGTTATACAAAAATGCAAAGGGGGAATTTCTGCATTTTTTTGGGGGGATGATTTTTTAAAACTTTTTGATTTAACCAAACAAATCACTGACAGTGATCAACCCCCTGGACACTTTCTGGGTTGGCACATAGGTTGGCATCTGTTTGTAAATGACAATCATTATACTGTGATATCATTTGACACTACATTCATCTTGTGGTGTATATATATACAAGAGTAAAATTAGACATATGTTGTATTTTGTGGAGAAACATAAGAGAGGTGAGAAAAGTTCTGTCTCGTGGGAGTGTCCTTGGGTATATGTCTGAGAAGGGTAGGAAGAACCCCATGGGCTTTGCTAGTGAGAGAGGACTTTATTGGATAAGGGAAATAATTGGTGGGTATTAAGTGCCAATCAATCTTCAGTAACTATTTAATAACTTTGAACTTTCTATTTGTCAACAGGATTGTATGAAGCAGACAAGAGATACCAGCTGATTGCTGTACAGGAAGGAGACGATGAAGATACTAGTTACAGTAATAAATACGTAATTCAGCTGTTCATTGTACTTACCAGGAACGATAAGACCAAACCACTGGTATTCCACGAAAGACAAGGTTGGAATTGCTTCTATTGTATTACTTTTCTAGTTTCCTGTGATGTAATTAGGGTCAACAACATTGGCAAGACACACAGGCTTCATGTCTGTTAGGCAGTCTGTAGCACTGCATCAATTTATCCCCTAGACTGGTAGTGGCCAAAAAATTAACCTTGGTTTAACCTAGACAGAAAATATTAAATGTGCAATGTATAATTAAAAGATATTTTCCATTTAAAAAAAACATTGCAGTTGTGAAGTAAATTCCACTGTAGAATTGTTAGGTCATCCGATACAATTGGAAAGACCTTATGTCAGCATGATTCGTGTGTCTGTCTGTGTGTCCGTCTGTCTGTGTGTCCATGTGTGTCAAACATTTAGTACACCTTTTGGTTGACACTTTTTCAACTTACTGTAACATTTTAGTGCAGTGATAAGTCATAAATTGGGATGCTTTACATTGTACAGGGTTTATGTGGGGGGAAACAGATGGAAGGTCAAAGTATCAGGGTCACTAAAGGTCCTTAGAATTCTTTGATTTATTCTATGACCAAATAATGGACGAACCTATTTGGGACCCTTGTCCTTATTTTTTTTAAAATTTGTTGTGGAATAAAGGGCAAAATGATGTATATGACAAGGTCAAGAGACCACCAGCAATGGGCATGCATCAAGATATTCAAGATGCCCTGTGCAGTTAGCAGGTGGTATTGCTGTTAATTGCTTTTGATGCTGTTGCGCTTTGTGGACTATTGACTGAGGCTTGGCCACCATTGTCTGAATTTTTATTCCCCCGACATGACGACTCTTATAGCCAGCAGGATTTTGCCATAGCAGATTTGTCGCCGGCGGTATCTGCGTTGGGGACTTGTGGGGTCAGTGTCTGTTTCAAATCACCAGTGCTCTCTATCTTACATATCTGTGGTCCAAAATAATTTTGGATGACTTTTAATCAAAAGGACCTTAGTAGGTAAACTAAGCATCTCAGTGTGACATACAGAGTATATATAAAAGATATTGGATTTCCCATCCAAAGAGGAAGAGTTACAATAAAGTAGTAGGCAAAACAAGCAAATCCAAACTTTTATTCTTATATTATTGGTTTTAAGCACAAAAAAAATTGTAATTTCAAAACTATTAGTTACTCTTTGTCAAAGACTTTAACATAGATAAATCGGATGGCATGATGTTTTGATCTGATAGAATGGACTTCACCCCAAATCACCATCTGTAAAGTGCCGCGGCTGATATTTCAATCGTTTTGATTATGTGAGGGGCTAAAAACGTTATTTTGGTAGCCTCAGATAGTACTGTGTAAAATTTAAATATGGTCGAGCCAAAATAGGGCACATTTATTTATAAAAAACTTACAACACCAACATCTTTTAGCCCTAAAATTTCAAAGGTCAAATGAGAAAATAGTAGCTTTCTGTCTGATTTTAAAATTTGACCATTCTGGTAAAATCTGGGGGGTCACTGGGGACGAGGCCATAGTTAGTGATTGGGCCATGGAACCTTTAAGCAAGCGTGATGCGTATAATGTGATCGTGCGATCAGCTGCTAAGCCCCGCCCCTTTGGATGTCGCATGCGTTCGATTTGTAAAAGGTATTTTGATAAATAGGAGAAAATGGCAAAAATATTACCCCACTCACAAAAAAAGAAAACCATTTATACTAGCTATGTGCACTGCGTAACCGTATACAAGGGTGAGTAAACACTTGCAGGACGACGCCGCTATCTAATCTCGTTCTCATATTAGATAGGCAACAACCAGTGGGATTATTCCTGACCACGAATAAGAATGCTGTGTAATCTATCAACCTCTCCACAACCTTTCAAACATGTTTGTGTACCTGCTCCTCTTGTCAATATGACTATTAACATGGACTCAAGTCAAAAAGAATCTTTGACCCAAGACACATTTGGGGTGCAACCCAGTTGACCTCTCATGACCCCTTTGTGGACCTTTTTAGTTTCAGTTCAGTTGACTCCTGTTAGGTGTATGTCAGGTAGAATGTCCCTTTAACTTGACGGGCCCTTTATTGTTTTAATCTCATCTACACCTGGTTCAAGCCACCTATATACTCAAGTGGAGTAAAAATAAATGACTAAAATCAAAACGTCAAGCTCTTGGGATTTTTTTTTAGGGATTTTATACTATAAATTATGGACCTCCTTTCGGTTTAAACTACTCAATATCAGTTTGAAGCATGCAATTTTCAACACCTCCAAGCATTCACCTTTCCAGAAGCCCGACATACCTGTCATTTAGTTGCCATTTTTCAACCTATCAAGTCTAGTTTACAGCTTGTCCACTGAAAGTCGGCCATCCAAAATGACAGGTGGACTAGTCACCAAGCTAAAATAGGGGTGAGAGGTGAAACAGCACTCACATACTATTTAACAGTGAACCTTTGAGGGAATCTAAATACATGCCAGAAATGTATATCACATGTATCAAGACTTGCATTGAGAACCGTGGGTGAAAGGTGAAACAGCACTCACAATTTAACAGAGAACCTTTGAGGGAACCTAAATACATGCCAGAAATGTATATCACATGTATCAAGACTTGCATTGAGAACCGTGGGTGAGAGGTGAAACAGCACTCACTCACAATTTAACAGGGAACCTTTGAGGGAACCTAAATACATGCCAGAAATGTATATCACATGTATCAAGTCTTGCATTGAGAACCGTGGGTGAGAGGTGAAACAGCACTCACTCACAATTTAACAGGGAACCTAAATACATGCCAGAAATGTATATCACATGTATCAAGTCTTGCATTGAGAACCGTGGGTGAGAGGTGAAACAGCACTCGCTCACAATTTAACAGGGAACCTTTGAGGGAACCTAAATACATGCCAGAAATGTATATCACATGTATCAAGTCTTGCATTGAGAACCATGGGTGAGAGGTGAAACAGCACTCTTTTTTTAACAGTGAACCTTTGAGGGATTCTAAATACATGCCAGAAATGTATATCATATATATTGAGTCTTGCATTGAGAACCGTGTAGCATGATTACCAAAGAATAAAAGAAAAATGAAGTTTTTGAATGTTTTTTTTTGGGGGGGGGGAGTTTTTCACCATCCCAGATGTTATGATAAAAAAGATGCACAACATTGGTTTGGTATTGCTAAAGATAAATGCAATTCAATGTTGCAAGTGATAGTGAGCTGTTTTTAAAAATATGCTTGATCAAAACTACAAAACCAAAGAAAAAAAAATAAGCTGATTTAATTTGATGACCTCCCAAAAATTGTCACAAGCAACCTGTGGCTAGGTTGTTCATCATTGTGAAAATCAAAATGTGTTACAAAAAAGGACTTTGGCATAGCAAAGTGGATGTGACCTAAAAACATTCATATTTGCCACTTATGACAAACACATATTCAACCCTATTGGTTGACACCCATTACAGCTATCTGATTAAATATAACCCAACTTTTACAAGAAGAAAATCACTTCCATCATCACAGAATTAACCATTTTTCTATCATAGACACAAGAAGTGTGGATAAGGAAGCAGGGAATTAACAGGGCAGGACTGATCCCACACTGCTGGCTGGGGCAGAAATTTTGTAGCACTTTTTTGTAAGCCGCTGTTCTGCGGTATTGGAAAGATTTTGGCCTTTGATGGGACACTTTATGGAACAGGGGGTTACAACTCTGAGTTTGGTTGACACCCATGAGTGTCTTTCATCATATATGAGTGTAAATGAAGTCAAGTCAGATTCACTGAAAGAATCAGGCAGGGTCTGAGATAGTGTTAATGTATAAGTTGATCAATATCAGACTTATGTCGGCAGTAATATTGGCTATTAAAATTTTGCAGGACAGACTTTTACTTACTTCATTTATTTTCTTCAGAATAATGATATGGTTATTTTGCTTTAACTTTTATAGTATATGTCCAACTGTAGGTCATTTCGTTTAGAAAGTTTTGTTATTAAATTAACAACTTACGGTACCTAAAATTAGACAAATTTGCCCTTTTATGGTGTCAAACAACATTTAAAAATGTGCACTTAAATATGGTTTATGTTATCAGTGGGGCTGTCAGTTTCCATGCATTCTGCAAACCAGAAGATGAAGTGTATTTCCCTTTGTGGTTGTTATGGGACATGAAAGTTCAATGTTAAGAAATGTTCAAAACTTAATTGGCAGTCTCCTGAAGAGCCCTTCTTTCACTGAAAATGGTGTCAAGTTATGTTTTGAATGTGTACTTATTTAAATAGTTTATGTAGAAATGGACTTTTCCAGTTGCGAACCGTGAACCTATATTAGTCAGGAAACACTATGCTTCCTATAATATTTATGTAGACTGTTTAAATATCATTCAATATTTCATCAATGAATTGGTTTGCATACCCAAACTTTTTTAGGTAAAACAAATGTACATAAAATTAAGAAAAATATATGAATGGCTACAGTGGCATAGCTAGGGTTGTAATGCCCAGAGAAGGATGCAGAAGGGTGCCCTCCCTCAATAGGGAGCTTTCTAAATCCATGACTGATAGTTCTAGGACCGTTCCTAGAACATGTGCACATGCACCAACTTTGCGATACATTGGTCCTCCCGATTCTACAACATGCAAATAGCCCTACAACCTTCATGGTGA